>OY723385.1:70887550-70902550 GCA_963210295.1 Ophion ellenae | reverse complement strand
TCATATCTCAGTCAATTTTGTTCGGATCGACTTGAAATTTTCAGGACATATTCTCAGATACTTATACTTCAAAAAAATGCATTAAAAAAAATCGATTTTTTCAAAATCGCAAGTGGGGGTAACCCCTTAACATTTAAACTTAAAAAGATTTTTTTTAGATAAAACAACTAACCAGGAATATTTTCTTTGACCGGGTGAAAAAAGAGTTATTATTTGATGAAATGGCATGCGAAAAACCAAAATCAGATGATTTTTATCTCGAAAACCGTGGGACTTTTACTAAACTGAAATTGCAGTATATAGGAGGACATGATCTGACCTATCAACAGTTGCAGGATTAGCCATTCATAACAGGACACCCTGTGTATACCGGGTGTCCCATTTTTATCTTACACCTGATTGATTTCGAAAAATTCCGCTCCAATCGAGTATTGAGTGTAATAAAACTTTTGCGGTTCAAAGGGGGACGGTAAAAAAAATATTGTTTCGTCCAAAACTCAAAATGGCGACGTTCAGATGGTCGACGTGTTTTTTTAAATAGGATCATGAATTTGTTTCACCAAAAAATTTGCCAAGCCAAAACTGACAAATTTTGTAGGAAAAGTTTTTCAATAACGTTCACAATTTTTAGGTTAGAATAGAACTTTTCACTATTTTAGCGCTATCCAGAATGTACCATGAGCAGGAAGTCTTCAACATCCCTAGTGTAAGTGTGCGTGTGTATGTGGGTGTGGGTTTGTTTGCGTTTGCCGCAGAGACTTAATAGTTGTTTGGGTTAGTTTCGGCTATGAAACAAACCCAAACGAACCCAAACAAGGATTAGGTCTCTAATTACAACAGGGGTCTCTGTTTTAGAATGTTTGAAAAACATTTTAATGAATATTAACGTATTACGTCATTATATGCATTATGGCGCATCATTAATCGGTAACGAATTACCGTTCTAGATAGATACAAATCACAAGGAACATCATTTAAGGCGCAAGCCTTAATTAGAAGGTCCAAAAGAGCGTTTTTTGGGAATTTGTTTAGAAGGGAAAAAAACAAGTGAGCCCAGTAAACATTGCGGTATTTTTCCATGTATATTTGAAATATATACAATTTGTTTTAACATGAAACAATAAATGACTGCAGATTTGTCAGCCCATTCCATGTGCATCTTGCCACTGCAGTCCCTAATAGGCGGGAAAGATGTAGCTCGTAAATCATGTCTGAAAAAAAAAAACAAATAAAATTTTCAATTGTCACATGTTTCTTCTGGGTGAATTAAGAAAAAACTGAAAAAATCGTAAAGTTATAATTTATAGTTTAAAGTTATTATTTTAAAGTTTAATTTAAAGTTTAATTTAAAGTTATAGTTTAGTTTTTTTTGCTATCACGCCCAGCAATTTGGAAAAATCGTGAAAATGAAAACTGGAGGAAACGTGCTTCGAAGTTTTCAGTAGGAGGAAATATCAATATCAAATATCAATGGGTTCTCTGCTTTTGACCGTGTATCCTCGAAAATATACACGGCCATTTGGAACTCATCAGGAACTTTGGAACACTTTGGAACTGATCAGGAACAGGCCGGAGAATAATTGGCTGCTGTAACTTTGTAAATATAATCTTGGATAGTTTGTCTATGAATTTAAGCAATCAAAAAAACCGTTTTTTTTCAACCTTCTAATTCAGGCTCCGTCCTTAAGTTCGGCCTTAAGTTCGCCTTCGATATTGTTGAAACTCATATATGTGACGAAGCATTCAAAACTATCAACCCTGTATTTTTGGTTATCTGCGAAAAAACGTTTTTAAGGGGGGAACAACCTCCAAAAGAAAGGCGTGTTACCCCTTAATTTATTTTTTCAATCATTCTATAGTGGATTTTTCATCGCATTAAATTAGAAGAATTTTGGTTTTGGTGGACTGCTTGTGGATAAAACTGTAAACCACCCCTCGACACGCCTTTCCTTGAGGGGTGGTTTCCCCCCTTAAAACCGTTTTTCCGCAGGCTAAAAAAATACGTGTCTACTAGCGTTCAATGCTTTATCACATATATGAGTTTCAACCAAGCAGACGGTGGACCCTTAAGTGCTGTCCCATCTCAGTAATGAGAACTTTAAATACATGAAATTGGCTTGGGACATCAATTTTCCAATTACTAGAGAAACACCCATAAATTACAGTTGACAAATGACAAATGATTTCGATGTAATGACATCGCAACGATAAACACAGCGAGTGCGCGCACTTAGGAGTAGACCCAGGAGTGTTGTAAAAAATTATAGTTGTAAAAAAGTCGATTTCTCGGAACCTATTATCGTTAGCAAGCCGGCAATCTCGCGCAATCTCGCTATTTCGACGCGCCATTCGATAAAGTAGGCGCCAGGCGCGTACGAGCAGTGCCCACGTGTATTCAACGTCTGCACGGAAAAAATTGCAAAAGTAAGTTTTTAACCAATATTTCGATATTCTATTTAATTAAATTTCCTTCTTCTGTTTCACCTTACCTCGGTACTAGGAGAGTTGTAACGCCGAAGTTGTTTCAGTTTTCCTCGACTTTCTCATGGATCCTAATTACTTTTACTTATTTTATTGTTTGGTTTACACTGTCCATAGAACTGGCTAATTTAAGTTATAGGATTTACAAAAGAGGGACGATTTTTGGCTGAGATATGCGAGATAACGTAAAATTGTTACAAACCCCCTTGGTTTCCCCTGCTCGCGAGTCACTTGTATGAACATGTTTCGAGGAACGTCCGCACAGGTTACAGTATCTAGAATGCGCTAAAGTTTATTTGGGGAACATTTTAGACTAAAATGAATAAAATTAGGACATATCCATTAAAAAAATATTGACTTAAGGAGAGATATACACGTAGAAGCCGGAAAAAAGGTCATTTTTGAGATTTTTTCAACGAAAACTATTCGAAATTTCGGATTGGGGTTTTAATTATCTAAAAGTATATACATTCAAAAATATGTTCAATTTTCGTTATTTAAAAATATCAAAAAGATACAAGAATATTGTATGATCCTTGGAGCGTCGTAAAAAAATCTGCGTATACGGTACCCACTGGTGTTTCTTCAAAAATCATCTGAAAAAGAAAACCAAAAACATCATTAAATTAGACACTATAATCTAGTACTTGTCATAGCCGATTTTGAAAATATCGATTTATGACAAAAAGGCGGACGTTTGAACATAAATAGTGATTTTTGGGCCAAAAAGTAGTTTTTTTGCCTATAAAACGAAAACTAAGTAACGGAAAAAAAATCCTATGACAAGTACTAGATAATGGTGTATAGAATAACCACAAAAAACCTCAAGGCAATCGGTTCATTGGTTTTCGAGAAATTTTGGGTACCGATTTGAAAAACGTGGTTTTGAGAAAAACGCGTTTGAAAATTTTGGAATGAATAAATCATGAAATTTGTCAACTTACATGAAATCATCGATACCAGGCCCATAGTGTAGGTCGTCTACGGTCGACGCAATGTTCATAGATTCTAAATCGATTTTTTCGACCATCTAGGTCTGCCCTTAAAACATAAGGGACACCCTAATATATATATATATATATATATATATATGTGTGTGTGTGTGTGTGTGTGTGTGTGTGTGTGTGTGTGTGTGTGTGCGTGCGTGCGTGTGTGTGTGTGTGTGTGTGTGTGTGTGTGTGTGTGTGTGTGTGTGTGTGTGTGTGTGTGTGTGTGTGTGTGTGTGTGTGTGTGTGTGTGTGTGTGTGTGTGTGTGTGTGTGTGTGTGTTTGTGTGTGTATATATAATATGTGTACACACCTTCTTGTGCATGGCTGTAACTTCATTCCATCCTCATGTGTAACCATCTGCGTGAGAAAAACACAATTTCCTCGGAAGATTTATGGGAACATGATGGACGAGGGGAGTCACTTTGCGTACGGAAAAAAAAGCACGTACGGAACAGCTCGCGCCTCGAAGAACTCTTTCACTGTTATTTCGATATGTTTACGGCCGCGCGACAAGCTCGTAAAATTGTTGCTAACTTCAGTGGCGTAAACGACATCGTGCGTAATACGAAAGTCTTGTACGGGTATATATATGTGTGTGTGCGCGCGCGCGCGTGTGTGCGTGTGTGTGTGGCGTTCACCTCTGAAAAGTGTAGTATACAAGCAGTTTCGTCGAAGTAATTTGTTCTCCACATCTTTGCGAAAAAATACACGTTCACGGCTAGACAGCAGCGGAGCAGTAGTATTTACTGTTCCAAAGATACGTGTTCGATTCGCCGTGAAATTTCATCCATGCCGATTTGTATTTAGCTCGAAGATTGATAATTGAGCATGTGCACTTTGTACAGGGGGATTCAAAATCTAGTCACGTTAGAAGGCTATGGAAAAAATGATTTAAAAAAATGTTGATCGACAGGAGCGGGCGCACTGTGAGGGTGAATCATCGACTTTGAAAACTTACTTTCGAAATACAGCGTTTAAAGTTTCGAAGGAAGCTCCGAGCGTTCCGACGGGCGTCAATATATCAGCCCATAATTCTGTCAATGTTGATACGATCATCTTGAAATTTGCAGAGAACATTTTTGACATGATATACTGTCGGAATATCATGTTAAAAATGTTTTGAAAACAGTGATTTGAAAACAGTGATTTTTCGGATTCTACAAGTACGCCAAACCTCAAACCCTATAAAACTAAAGTTTATTTTAGGAAAATTTTAGACCAAAATGAATAAAATGAGGACATATGCGTCAAAAAATATTGACTTAAAAAATAAATGACATCCTAATACACACACACAATCACACACACACACACACACACACACACACACACACACACACACACACACACACACACACGCGCGCGCACACACACACACACACACACACACACACACACACACACACACACACACACACACACACACACACACACACACACACACACACATGCGATAAAAAATCGTCTTTTGAAATTCCTAGCTTCCGCAGGCCTCTGAATTTCAACCCGAAAAAACCAAAGTGAAGCCAGACCCATAATAATTGTATATATTCAAATTGATTAGATACTAACCGTGTTAAGGAACCATTCCAGTGTAATTTTTTTGTTAATCATTTGTTTCTTGCGTTATCCATAAATGTGGACTTTCATAAACATGCTGTTGGATTTTGATCGCGAAATTCGAATTATTGTGGTCGCTACAGCCTCTCTTCGAAAAAAGGATTCGACCAGTTGCGTGAGACCGGGCGCGGGTGGTGCTCCTTTTCTCGAAATGTCATTTTCCAAAGCGATAGCAGATTTCAAACAAAGGGTTTTCATATCCGTCTCAAATTTTGCTACATCATTCTTCCTCCCATTCCTTAACATCGTACAGAAGCGTTTTTTTTTTTAATTTAAAAATTTCATATTTTTTTAACAAAAAACTGTCGAATAAGGCCCAATTTGACACGTAATTTTGAGTAGCCACCATTCCGTTTATTTTCATCGAAAAAATAATCCTCCGTACGCCTCTATAATTTTTCATACTGATTAATAATCTCTTCGGGTTTTTTCAGGTCAGGCGACACTTTTTTTAGGCATGATTTTGCACTGGCCAAATGAATTACATGAAAAATAAAAATAAAGGATAAAAAAATATTTTTATGTACAACATAAGTCAATTGAATGAATGAAAAAAAATCGGGCTGATTATCGCTTCTATTCTTTTTTTAATCATGAAAATTAACAATTTTCAAGCCAGTCACCTGGACTGGTCCTTAATCCGCTGGATCTTACGTGTGTCCGAAAGCCGGCAATTCCGCAAAGCGTGTAGTGCGTGCACGTGCTAAGCAACTAAACACACGTTACGAGGGCTTGTATACCGTATCGAAACTATGTTTACGAGGCATTATCGAGATTAACCTCCCCCTGGATCGGTATGGGCAATCCTCGAGGAGGTAACCAACCTTAGATCCGGAGGATCTCACTTACCAACCCAGGGGATTGTTCAGGATCGTCTGTGTAAATGGAGGTCTCCCATGTACAAGCCTGCTGCAACGCTATATGTGATCATGCTGCCCACTTGTCGCCATACGTCTGCGTCCACTATACTCTGCGAAATTATACGTTGGACCAACGTGTGCAAAGTGTTGACGTCGTTGATAGTCCCTCCCCCCTTTCACCGTGCCGCTGGTTGCCCGCAAGTCACTAGGGACATTCGTTTCCTGATTTTCTGCAAATAGGGCTCAAGGAAATTGTCCCATTCCCGGACCAATATCCAGTTCTGCCCACCGTTCATTCAAGATTTATTATCATTGTTATTTATAAATCTGGGAACAAAATAAAACCGTAGACTTCCTTTGTTAATAATACGAAAACCACTAAATCCATTTCGATGAACCTTCCACAGAAAGACAGCGTGAAGTCTGGAATAGGGTTGAGGCCATATGCTATGTCGTTAAAGCAATAAAGTAAAACTTCCCGCAAATGCTGCTTACAAGGAACATCCCTCAGGTGACACCCTTCGATTTTGATGAAATTTGGATATGTTATAAAGCACCGAAAAGTAAGCGATACGTATTTTTTTATCGGCGGAAAAACGGTTTTAAGGGGTGAAACCACCCCTCGAAAAAGCAAATATAGGGGTGGTTCACCCCTCAATTTTTTTTTGCAATGCCACTATGGTGAATTTGTCATTGCTTCGGATCAGAAGAATTTTCGTTTTTGTTTCATTAAAATCGGTGGACTCCTTGTGTTTGACACTGCTATATTACCCCTAGAGATGCCTTTTTTCGATGTATGGTTTCACCCCGTAAAACCATTTTCCGCCGATAAAAAAAAACGTGTCGCTTACTTTTTGGTGCTTTATAACATATCCAAATTTCAACAAAATCGAAGGGTGTCACCTGAGGGATGTTCCTTGTTAGTTAACAGAAAATTTGACATTTTCAACACAGTAAAAAAACAAGGTTTTTAATGGAACTCAAAGCGATATAAACTGAATATTGTCGACAAATGTCAAACCTCTCTGAAACCACCGAAATCAGCGTTTTTCTCAAAACTGCATTAGCGAAATTGGCGTGCAGGATTACTCAAAAACTATTAAGGGGTTACCCCCACTTGCGATTTTCAAAAAATCGATTTTTTTTATTGCATTTTTTTGAAGTATAAATATCTGAGAATATGTCCTGAAAATTTCAAGTCGATCCGAACAAAATTCACTGAGATATGAGCGTTGAAAGAGAAGAATCCGCGTTGAAAGAGCGTTGAAAGAGAAACTTCAAACGCGTTTTTCTCAAAATGGCATTTCTGAAGTCGGTGACCAAGATTACTCGAACCCTAATGAACCGATCTTCTTGAAATTTTGCAGGCTTATTTAATACATAAAAATGTAGTCTTTAATCGATCGATTTTTTTTTTCGAAAAAAAATGGCCGTTTCATAGCCAAAAAACGGCCGTTTTTTTCGTTAAAATCGAACCATTAACTTTGACTGTTCGCCATTTTGTGAAAAATGGATATTTTTTAAAATCCTTCGATTAAAGACTAGTTTATATTTATATTTGACTAAATCCATTCGCATTTTTTTCTTCAGATGATCCACTTCGCCCCAATGTTGGTCACCGCAAACCGTGTATATAAAAACATTATTTCATTGACGGCCATTTGCCACTAAACAATGTAATATTTTTCAATAAAAAAATTACTGGAAGTTCTTTAAGATGGTATATTGATCGATTAAAAAAGTTTTGTAGTTTTCTTTCAAAAAATTCATGAAAAAGGCCTTTTTTTGCGCTACAAGTGGGGGTAACGCCTTAAGTCGATTGAGTT
The DNA here is from genome assembly GCA_963210295.1 of Ophion ellenae. Classification (NCBI taxonomy): domain Eukaryota; kingdom Metazoa; phylum Arthropoda; class Insecta; order Hymenoptera; family Ichneumonidae; genus Ophion; species Ophion ellenae. Next base: position 70,894,774 of record OY723385.1, on the reverse strand, counting down.
GGAGCTTGGTAGAAATATTGGTAATTTGATACCTTCGACTTGACGAGAATTATCTTTGAAAAATTGGAAAAAAGCAACCTTTTGAATCCACATTTTGCAGAAATGTTGATGTTTTTTGTGAGTGCGTGCATTTTCATAAATTTGCATTTTCTTTATTTCAATTACCGACACATAGAAACTATACATGTTCTAACTGAAAGAATGTTTGAACTTTTTTGCAAATCAAAGTCTACGGGAAACTAGACTGCACGCCGGTTCGCAACTGCCGCGGCGACCTTGCTGTAACACTCTGCCACAGCTCCACCATTTTGATGAACTAATTTAAAAAAATTGTTTTGTATACTTAAATATACTATTAAAGTATACCTTAAGTTTGATAATTGTAGAATAATTATTTCTTAATTTAAAAAATCCCTCAATGTTGCTTATTTTTTCCTGTCTAAATGTATATCCCGCCTTGAAACGTATCCTGCCCTGTCAATGTTCTGATCTACCCTCGGGATTTGAACCTACGTCTTCTAATCCTAGAGCTGAGCGAGCTATCTACTTAGCCATTCTAGCACTTGTATAAACTTTCTTTGTTCTTTGTTGAGAAACAGGAATATCGCCATCATGTTGCGCCCATCGAATGTATCACTGAGAAACATGCATATCGCCGTCATATTGCTTGCATGGCATGTCAACTGCCAGTGCTAACGCAAACAAACCCAAACAAAAGTCATTGGATTACTGACATATGACGTCATTCTGCAAATATTCACTGTAAAATTCAAATTTGCCGTCTTATGAGTTCATCTTGTAGTCAACGGATGATGCATTTTGAAACGGCAAATTTAAGTCACGATGTATCTCAAATTTATCATACTGAAGGAGCTCATGAAATGTCTTCATCAACGTAGACGAAATTGCGTTCAGGTCCAGTACAATACACGAGAACAATCAATGCCACCATACTGGATACACGCCAACATGTCTACACGTGACTTCAATATGACGTAAAATTTGCGGATATTAAGGGGAGGGTAGGGGTTTCAGCGTGAAAAAAAAACACGTTTTCACGAATTTTTTTCATCTATATGGATAGAGTAAATTTATTGAAGCCTTTTGTACATTGATAAGTGTCATTTCAAGAACATTCCGTGAAATTTGTACGCGAAAATATCCACAAACAAGCCGGTGCCGCGTTTTTCTCGAAACCACTTTTTCAAAGTCCGTGTTCACTGCCATTTGAAAACTACATGACCGATTTATTTCAAACTTGGTACACACTGTCTACATATAAAACACCTCCCCCCAACGGTTAGTTTAAGGGGGGGTTGTCTTTTTTTTCGCAATATTTACCGCTTTTTGGGAATTTTTTTGTGGAGAAAGTATACAACGGAAAACTTGTGAAACTTGGCATATAGTTTTATTGATCTGTTTACTACATACAAAAAAATTTTTAAACAATTTCATCAAAAAATCCGCCTCCCACCCCCCTCGACGCGCGATGGTCCTTTTTTGATGGTGTGCACGATTTCTCAAAAACTATTCAACCGATTGCCTTCAAATTTGGACAGAATGCTCAGCTGACATCCTTTTATCGTTTGATGAAGCAAAAAAGCAATACGTTTAATAGTTTCTTATTTATAGCAAAAAATCGATCAATTTTTTTCGAAAAATCGATACTTCAAGTTCAAAACGTCACCAAATCGTCAATTTTTTTTTCCCCTTCATCGAACGATAGCTATATGTGTCTAAAGTAAAATGCTTTTTGGGTTTTTGTTGCAGGATGAACGTGAAGGCTGTAATCGCGCGTCGAGGGGGGTGGGAGGCGGATTTTTTGATGAAATTGTTTAAAAATTTTTTTGTATGTAGTAAACAGATCAATAAAACTATATGCCAAGTTTCACAAGTTTTCCGTTGTATACTTTCTTCACAAAAAAATTCTCAAAAAGCGGTAAATTTTGCGAAAAAAAAGACAATCCCCCCTTAAGATTTTTTTTACATTGAGGGAGTTTTTCACCCCCAAAATGGCGGAATTTTTCGTGAAAAATAGCACTTTTCACTTAGCACGACCACCAAAAATTAATAAATAAAAAGAAAAAATTATCAAAGTCCGTTGGGGGAGGATTTGAAGATACTTTGACTAAATTTTAATGGTACTTGATTTCAGATAATTTCTAGCTGAGATACAGTGAACACCGCAAATCGTGTTGTTCCAAAGGCGTTCTTGGAAAAGCTCTGTCACCGGCCTGTTTGTGGATATTTTCGCGTACAAATTTCACGGAATGTTCTTGAAATGACACTTGACAATGTACAAAAGGTTTCAATAAATTTACTCTACCCATATCGATGAAAAAAATGAACAAAAACGTGTTTTATTTCACGCTGAAACCCCCACCCTCCCCTTAATTGCGGACACTTGAGCAATGTGCTCCAAACGTAGGATGCATTTGTAAACTACATATTAAGATCGAAATGTTTCGTACATTCATGATACTTAATGCGTTCATGGCTTTGCATCACGACATGTAATCAAAATGCTGTAAAGTTTGCTTCATCAATTGTATGCACGGCGTAATGAGATGACTGTCTATCTGGGTTGTTATCAAAAATAAATAATTTTAAAAAGCCCACTCCATTTTGGGCTCTCAATTGATTTTTTCCTGAAAGCTGTGTGTTCTGAAAGCCGTGATTTATATGCCAAATGTCATACATTTTTTTTACTAATTCTCGTCCATAAAAAGGATGTATCAAAAAAAATAATTGTTGCCGATTAAGATATTTTATCAATGAGATTATGTGAAATTGGGGCACGCGCTTTTTAAAAAGTCACCATTCATTTATCAGCTTTCAAAAAGGTATCAATTGAGTCCCCGTAATGGAGTAGATTTTTACAATCATTTGTTTTTGGTATCAAGTCTGAAAGTTTCTAAAGAATCTTACAACCACCATAATTCGGAACGCACGAATTTTCAACCCCTAGTTGACAGGGGCTAATTTGCCGCAAATGACTTCTAGAGTAACCGCCGCCTAGGGAACCTTCGAATTTCCGATCACCATCTACACATTTGTGTGAGAATTCTCTATACAATGAACGTGAGAAAACAATTCCCATGAAAATTACAAAGCCCACCCGTCGATAAGGGTGCTGGCCAATTCTCACTGGCTTTTTCCCCTCTCTTCTTTCTTCTTTGTTCTGCCCGAGCTCTTCGCTCGTTTGTCTCGATCATCGAATTTCAATTGAGCACACGAACCCGATAGTTCTGCGGCAGTTAAGACAGTCGGGAAACCGCCCCGGATGATATATTGCGCGAAAGGGACCGCCGGATATATTCTCAGTGCGAGGCTGAACGAGGTGTGAAGAACACCTTGCGAAAAAAAAAGTACTCCTCGTCTGTGCACTACGGGGTCGGGAAAGGTGCTTAAGGCGTTAAAGGATTAACATGGACGAGAGAGAGATAGAAAGAGAGAGAGAGAGAGAGAGAGAGAGAGAGAGAGAGAGAGAGAGAGGAGAGAGGGAGAGAGAGAGAGAGAGAGAGAGAGAGAGAGAGAGAGAGAGAGAGAGAGAGAGAGAGAGAGAGAGAGAGTGAGAGAGAGAGAGAGAGGGAGAGTGTAGGAGAGAGCTGGAAGACGCAAAGTGAAGAGAAAAACTGTACATGCCCGTGTACAATATGTGTATATGCATTCACGTTTGGATATTTTCACGGTTTGCAGTGTAATTCTTTTTCCAGCAGTAGCACATACACCAATTTATGTACATGTAGACCCAAACGCATGTGTGTGTGCGCGCGCGCGTGTGTGTGCATATATATATATATATATATATATATATATATATATATATATATATATATATATATATATATATATATATATATGGTAGCATGTCATAATGTCACACGACAAAACATCACGATCATAAAATATCACAATTTGTATGATATCTTTTCAGTACGTGGCATTTTTTCAGATTTCTTCTTTTTCTTCTTTTTTAGTGATCTTCTTGTCGTACGAAAAAATGTCCTTCACAAAAATCGATGCGTTTCTCTATGAACTATTTTGGAGAAAAAATTCAAAATTTCCCAAGTACTACAACACTAAAAAAAGAAGAATATTTCATTCATTAATTTTTTAACCCCAATGACTAGGTTGATCCTGCTGAAATTTACAGTGAATTTTCTTTTATTAGTGTAAAACAACATGTGTAAGTTTCATTTTGGGCTGGGCTTGCGTTCAGTGAATATCGTCTTAAATGTAATGGGAAATTGTTTTGGCGATTAACTTGGCGATTTACAATTTGTAAGTAAAAATGGCAATAACTAAACTTGTAGGAAATCGAGTGCTTTACAACTTTGGTCATTACAGTTTTTTCTCTACCATCGATATTTTTCGAATTAAACCTGAAAAAAAGCGGCGATTGCATTATCACGTTTATTTATAACTTTAGGGCATAAACGAACACAAACAAACTTGTAGAGAATTAAATTCTCGACAATTTTGGTATCGGTCTTTTTTTCCTAGAATCAATATTTAAGGACGTACGCCAGCGGTAAAAAAACGAGAAGCGTGAAAATATTATTTCGCGAACCCATTCGCTCTTTTCTTTTACCGTTGGCGTACGACCTTAAATATTTATTCTAGGAAAAAAAATGTAGAGACCAAAATTGTCGAGAATATCATTCTCTACAAGTTTGCTTATGTTCCTTTATGCCCTAAAGTTAAAAATGAACGAGATAATGCTATAGTCGTTTTTTCAGGTACAATTCGAAAAATATTGATGATAGAGCAAAAATTGTGATGACCAACGTTGTAAAGCACTCGATTTCCTACAAGTTTATTCATTACTATTTTTACTTGAAAATAGTAAATCGCTGAGTTATTCAACAAAAACAATTTCCCATTAAATTCAAGACGACGCTAATAACTGAACGCAAGCCCAGCCCATAATGAAATTTACTCATATTGTTTTACACTAATAAAAGAAAATTCAGGGTACATTTCAGCAGGATCAACCTGATCATTGGGGTTAAAAAATTAAAAAATGAAAGATTTTTTTTAGTGTTGTAGAACCTGGAAAATTTTGAATTTTTTTTTCAAAATCGTTCATAGAAAAACGCATGTTTTTGTAGAGGACATTTTTCCGTGCAATGAGAAGATCACTACAATACGATCATTTGAAATGTTATCACGTGTAAAATCTTATCTCCGAGTTGGCGAGCCGATAAAAACCTGGAAAAAATGTCACGCCCTCAAAATATATGATACAAAAACATCACCAATTTTGAAAAAGATTGAAAACACTTGGAATACCTCACACACACACACACATATATATAGATATATATATATATATATATATATATATATATATATATATATATATATATATATATATATATGTATATATATTAGACGGGCCAATAAAAAAAACTTCCTGATTCGGGATCTCACCCTTTGAAATATTACTCGATCATAAAACAAAGAAGCTCGTGAAAGGAGCAGCCTGTGGATTTCTTTTAACAGGTGACCCATGAGGTTTTTTCTTCTCCATTTAATTTACACGTGATAAATTAACGTTTTCTTTTCCACTGCAAACCATTTTCGATACAATTAATGACAAGTGACAAATTCATCATTAATTAAAAACTTTGTTCGATTAAAAATTACTTCCAAATAACAATGTGTGTTGCAGTATTATTTTAAATATGCCGTGCAAACTCACGTCATACGTGGAACGATGCGGTGTTGCCATATGACTTCTTATTACAGGGGACAAACATTTTTTATGTAAAATTATTCTGTCTAAATTTCAATGCCGACCCTGCGGTGATAAAAGTTGCAACTTCAAAACCCTTTATCTCCCAATCCAAATAGTCGAGTGTTCCGGAATTTCACTCAAACATGCATAATGATATGAAAAATGTGTGGTTAAAATTTGAACAAACTGTCTATAAATCAAGGGTGCGCGCTCGTTCGACCTTAAGGGGTTATACCAGTGTGACACTTTAAAATAATCGATTTTTTTCTCCTTTTTCGACAGTTTATACTTTCAAGAATATCATTATCATTTTTATCAATATCAATTTATCTTGCAAAAATCGATAGTTAAATATTTAAACGCGTTTTTCTCGAAATGAGATTTTTCAAATTTGCTGACATAGTAACTCAAAGAGCAATGATCCGATTGACTTGAAATTTGAACTGAGTACTCTTGAATATATTTACTCTACAATGACGTAGGATATTTTTGATTGAATGATAATTGACGATTTGGCATTGAAAAAAACTACCATTTTATAGGCAAAAAACATACTTTTTTTTCATAACTACGCCATTTTGTTAGATTTTGATATTTTTCGAAAATCCTACGTCATTGTACAGGAAATACCTTGAAGTTTAACGACATTTTTCCGTTTTCGGTTTCAACTACTCAATCGGCCGAAATCATGTCAGCAGTGGACGAACTTCTTTTTGGCGCCCCCGAAGGCAGCGCATAAGTCGCTTGGATCTCAATATTTTTCTATGAAAAAATTATGTAATAAAAGTCAAATATAGCCAAATATATCCTTAATTTTCCGAAACACTAATTGAACACTAATTGAGCACTTTTCTTCCAAAAAATTGCCGAAAATCACCCAAATTTTCAGCGTTCACACTAGTATAGCCCCTTAAGCTACACTATGCCGCATTTGCAGGGGGGCACGGGGAAACTGTAGAAATCCCGTACCGGTGTAGACGGCCCTATATACTGCTGATTCTCTGGTGCACAGACGTTTTACTCAAATATCTATACCAAGGTCTCAGAAGTATTAGCCTTCCGCTCACTAGTTGACCAGCCACTGTTTTCGCTAAATGGCTACCAGTTAGTCGGGCTTCGGCGGCAGTTTCGAAAAAATTCGTATGTTCCAAAAGTTGGTCCCATCTTTGCAATGCCATCTAGCACCAAAAACGGTACGAACGTCTACATCAACCCAATACAAATATATATACACTGGTGGAATCAATTCTGGACAAGTTTCAATTTTTTTTTTCAATTTCGCGTTTATTCATCTTTTTTACGGTACAATGACTTATATTGTAAATGCTTGTCGAAGTAGGCTTATTAAGGCAAATATTGAGGAGAAACATTGTAGATTGAAATAAAAATAGTACAGTTTCATTTCGGCGTAGCGGAATATACACTTTCTGCGTGAATAAAAAAAAGACGCTAATTTCCATTAAAAAGTGTCGAGAATTAAT
>OY723385.1:70750050-70882550 GCA_963210295.1 Ophion ellenae | reverse complement strand
TTCACTGACATTTGAAAACTACATGACCGATTTATTTCAACGATTAGTTTGCGATTTTTTCTACATTGAGGGGGTTTTCCACCCCCAAAATGGCGGAATTTTTCGTGAAAAATAGCACTTTTCACTTTAGATGACCACCAAAAATTTAGAAATGAAAAAAAAAAAATTATCAAAGACCGTTGGGAGGAGGATTTGATGATACTTTGACTAAATTTTGATGGCACTTGATTTCGGATAATTTCTAGCTGAGATACAGTGAAAACCGCAAATCGTGTTTTTCCAAAGGCGTTCTTGGAAAAGTCACCGGCTTGTTTGTGGATATTTCCGCGTACAAATTTCACGGAATGTTCTTGAAATGACACTTAACAATGTACAAAAGGTTTCAATAAATTTACTTTATTCAATAAATTTACTTTATATATACACAAATACATTAAATTTTCGTTTTTAAAGGCGATAAAATAATCGCATCATTTGAAAATTTTGACATTATCTTATTACAACTTTCAAGTGTTAATTTCTTTTCTCTTTTTAACAAAACAAAATGGTGGCGTCATTAGGTATTCCTTTAGGCGTCTTTTGAAAAACTGCTCATGTTATAGCTCAAACAGTTATTGGACGATCTGGCTGAAATTTTGGGAGGTTTCTCACTGTAACATTATTGGAAGGATATACCAACAAAAATATGAAAAAAGTATACAATTATAAATTAAGTAGGTTTTGTAATCAAATTTTCATATTAGTGACCATTTTCTCGACTATTTTTACCCGAACAAAATTATTTGTTTACGCGATAACGTTAAAACTTCAGGTATATCCTTCCAATAATCTTATAGTGAGAAACCTATAAAAATGAAAAAATTTACACTTGAAAGTTGTAGTAAGATAATGTTAATTTTTTTTAACGATCCGATTATTTTATCACCTTTAAAAAAATTCATGAAAAATGACTCATTTTCGGGCGTCTGCAGGGATTTCCCCCCTTAAAGTTTCGAACGACGCTCCGAGCGTTCCGACGGGCGTCAACATAACAGCCTACAAATCTGTCAATTTTTATCCGGTCACCTTAAAATTTTGAGGAAACATTCATAAAATGATATATCGTCAAAATATATTGGTTTCGAAAAAGTGATTTCTGCTAAACTATGCAGTGAAAAATCTCTTTTTTCCATTTCAAACTCAACCAGACCCCTCAATCGTTCTCGCAAAGAAAATAACCTCCAACACCAAAAGACGAGAATTTTTATGACCTCACAACAATTACTCTCGATTACAATTAAAATTTTATTCTGATTTATTCCACGGTAACAATGATTTCTCCCTTTGCAACGAAAATTGACAGTGTCATCCTCGCCGAATAACGTTTGGACATTTTGTATTCATTCTTTCGTGTTCGAAGATAAATCGTCAGGATCGAGATAATATTTTTTCGATGCCCTGTACAGGCTAGAAATAGGTCCTGATGTTACAAGATTTCTCGAACGTCTTCAGAGAAAATTGCCTTTCCCACTTTTATAAATCGTTTTGCCGATTCCACCGCTGAGCGTCTGCAACACATTGAGACCCTGCGGCAAGGCGGGGCGAGCTTGAATGACGGATCGTTTGGTTGGAGTATGCAAAGTTGCGAGCTCGTGACACAACAGCGCGCAATCCCAATGGGATCTCATGAAAGGCCAGATTTTCTTATGTTTCTCGACCGCGCGATTGACTGCCGCTTGTACATATTTTCAGGGATGTGAGGCTGCGACGGATGCAGGCGAATCCGTCGATTCATCTGGTGTCACTTGTTGAGGTTCGATAATTGATGAAGCTAACCTTTCCTATGCTCTCCCTTTGATTTTTACCCGGCTCTGTTTTTCGAGAGAACTCCTCAGAGTGTTGCCCACAGCCAGCTGTTTTTATTGCGCTGCCTTATCGCTTTTGCAAGAAGGCACAGGGAAACTGTGAAATTTGGTTTTTCTTGCGCCAGCCTACCTTGAGAAAAAAAATCATTGATCCAATATCATTGGTGCTATTGAATGAAATTTCGTTGATTCAATTGTAAAATTGTTGGTGTAAATAATCGAATTTATTAGTCCAAACAAAACGCCATTGACTTTAATAACATGATAAAATTGAAAGTTTTTTTTTTCATTCATACGATATATTGTTAGCCGAGAACGATACATTTTTGAAACTATCTGAAAAATTATCGCGAACGAATTATATAGTTTTGAATGCATTTTCTGCAAAGAACAAAAAAAGCCTTTTAATTAATTACATGAATATTGTTGATTCGAGTACAAAAGAAAAATTGTATTTCGCTCGTTTGATTCAGATAAAATTTCTATTGAGTAAATATGTAATTTTTTTTTTTCACCATATTCGATATTGATTTTCAAGTACATTATTCGTTAAAATATTAATATTTTATTTTTATTGAAAAATACTAAGCAAATGTCTGAATTGGTTGAAAAATTGAGCGAAAATAAAATTTGTTTCTTGCGCATTTGGCTGACAAAAATTCAAATTATAGTTGTGAGGAAATTATAGATGTGAGGAATCCCGTAGTTCTCGGAGTAACCGCTAGAAGCCGCACGCGCGCTCGTTTCTCGTACGCGTATCGCGAACCGAAAATCTACTTAAACGCCGGAGAAACTCTAGAGAGTATCGCTTCTCGGCCTGTGGCTAAGATCAAAGTGTAGTATCTGTTCTTATCAGTTGAATATCTGATACTCTGATATACCTTTAGATGATATACCTTTAGGTGAGGAAAAAATTGGCTGATTTTGATGATTTTTTTTAAAGAAAGATTTCTTCATCATTTTTTAGATTTAGGGTATGTTTTATTACGACTTCTGGCTGTTACACGGTATTTTTTCTTTTTATTAATGTTTAAAAATATCGAAGGTATGGCACGGTCTTCTAAACTGCATTTTCAAAACTGGTACGACACAGTTGAAAAACTAATCGACCGATTCTGATGAAATTTGGTATAAAGCTTTCTAACCTTATTGGCTAAAACATGACCCTGGATGTTTTCGAGGATTTTGAAAAAAGTATTTTTTTTATTGCCAAAAGTAGCCATTTTTTTCGGAAAATTCAATCTTTTCGTTTCAAAGCGTGCAATTCTGTCGATTTTCAACATTCCACACTTTTTCTTGGTTCATATTCTGCGTATGCGTGTCAACGAGAGAAAAATCTTCGTTGGTTTTTTTCTGATTAATCCCGCCGACGCTAGGTGTCACGCCGTCCGACAGCATCCACCGCAACCAGTTTAGAAGACCGTGCCATGCCGTGTAGAAATGTGACCAGGCATTCCCTACTTTGTGTCCGGGCCTGACCGTTCGTGTGTGGTTAATTCCCGATCTATTCCCTACAACTTTCCTGTTCATTTGCCGCTTGTTTTCCGGCCAGTTCCTGATCAGTTCCCCAGAGAAGGAACGGCGGAGCGGGACTTAGCTTCAGATCCGTCACATTGGGAACCTATTGCAGGGTGGAAGGCCCGACCAGAGCCTGATATTATTTCAAAGATTAAGAAAAATACGATGCAACAGCCAAAAGTAGTAACGAAATTATGCCACAAGTCTAAACAATGGTCCAGAAAGCTTTCCTTAAAAAAAAAAGCACGAAAATCAGCAATTTTTTCCTCGCCTAAAGGCATCTCCCCCCTTAACGAGGAGTCGCGAGAGCGACGAACTCGCCGAGTGACTAACGTGACGTTTCACGTGTTAGGTTAATCAACGTCTTCGTAATTAACAGCAACAGCAACTCCGCGAACAACAAAACTGACGCGTCTGTATGCTCGCACAGTTGCGTGCAAAGCGATTATTACGGGCGGCGTAATTTGCGATAATTGCTGCAGTCTCCCCCAACTGCAATTAAACGCGACTGGACACTCGAGCCGATTATTCGTAGACAAAGTGAAAATAACGAGAACGGACAATGATGGATCACGCTTTTACAGCAATGGTTGTATTTTTCTTTTGGCAGGTGCAATATTCACTCATGACCAAAAGGATAGCAGCACGGAGCTGGCCTTCAAATACGCCGTGTACAAGATAAACAAGGACAAAGTTATACTGCCAAAGACCAATTTGGTCTACGACATTCAGTACGTGCCCAGAGATGATTCGTTCCACGCCTCCAAGAAGGGTGAGTCTATCGACGTACGTTTGGGAATGGATTTTGGGGTTGTATCACGTTTTCTAGTTTGGAGGCTCTGCATAACGGCTACATCTTCCTAGAGGACCGAAAAATGGCTAAATTCCGATGTTTTTTTTTCTGGGAAACGGTTGTTGAATAAGAAACGTATTTTTTTTAACAGAAAAGTACATATATTGCCTTTCAGGCCTTAGGTCACAATAACGGGCATGAAATCATGTGCGAATTTAACAATGTTTTTTTTCATATGAAAAAGTGATTCACTCATAAAATTAATTACACATCTATTTAGTACACGGAGAAAAATACGGCCTCAAATTCTAATACTGGTTGCCAGAATTCTAATATTCAGTGCTAGAAAAGTATAGCAGTTTACTGCCAGTTCGGAATTCTAAGACTTGTTTTCATAGAGGTGTAAAAATGATTCTCACACCGTATAGTAAAAATGATGCGTGCATATTACATTTGAAACTATTCTCGCATAGGCGCGAGTCCTATATGCTGTATAGGACTTTTTGTAAAATACCAACCTTTATTACACGCTATATTTTCATATGGATTTTACTATACGTATAGCATGAATATTCGTGTATGTATAGATTTCACTATACGCATAGCGTAAATCTTCGGCGTATAGCGAAAAATATTATGAAGTTATTAGTAAAATGTGACTCCCGAGGTAGGGAATCAAAAGGCTGACGATGGAAACAAACTTGTGTGAGCCTTGTTTCACCGAGCCTGAGTGAGACAGACCTGGGCCAGGTTTGATTGCATCGTTTGGAGCAGCCTGGAACCAAGACTGGCTGCTTAGCCTAAACTCAGGGTTATTTCAAGCTTTATTCAGCCAGTCAATTTTAAGGCTAAAAAATCAAGGCTGGATGCAGACTTGTTTCAGGTTGTGATAAAATAAAATACATTTTAAATAATATTTTTTTCTGTACTTTTATGAAAAAAAAATTAGCAATAAATTTGTCGGGTGCGAAGGCACGAAAAACGAAAGCGAAGGAGGCAGCTCAGAACATTTAAACATATTCTCTTATCGATATTTATGAGGTACACAAAAAAGTTTTTTTCTCGTCACATACACATTTCGTATATACTCACTCTCTGGGGTTTGCGTACACTCTGTGTGTTACGTGTCCCATAAACAATAAATAAAATAAAGTATTGTGTTTCAAATATTTTATATATATTTTATAACAAATAATATAATGAATAATAAATATATATAATAAATAAAATGAATTCTTTACAAATTTATTAAATTTATCCCAATGTAGAATATAGAAAACTAAAAACAGGCCTCATATAGCCTCGAGAAGAGTTTGGGATAAGCCTGGTCATAAATGCTCGTGAAGGCTTCATTAAGGCTCGTTTTGAACCTTGTTGTTTCGTCGTTTCAGGCTTAGTACAGGCTTTCCTACCAGCCTTTGGTCAAGCCTGTGTGCAACAGCCTGAAACCGCGTTATCATTCAGGGGTTCAGCTAGGCCTGAAATCAGGCTGGTGCTCAGCCTGAATAAAAGAATGTGAGCCTTGTTTCAGAGCTTGGCGAGCCTTTTTTTCATCGCCAATTCCTACCTGGGTCTTCATACCGTACTTTTTATAGAATACTGGAAACTAATTGTTCCAATCACGTGAGCAAAATATTTTGTGAATACTACAGAAAATCGCAATATGCCGAATAAAATCTATTATTTGTATCGGTTTACGTGCCGTATCGTAGGTTGAAATTTAAAACCGTCTAAAGCGAGAAAACCCCTTACTAATTTGCTATTAGCAAATAGATGAATGCATCAAAAAATCATCCGGTCATCCGATAGAAAATGTTATAAACTATGCTCTGTCCGAATTTGAAGTGAATCGGAAGAATAGAATTTCGATTTGGACAGTTTCAGGAAAAACGCAAAGAAAAATCGCAGCGGGGTGATTTGACCCTTAACAAAAATGGTCGTGACTCTGTTAATTTTTGGAAACTTCACAAAATCTTTCTCGCAAATTAAAGTTAAGACCCTAGGCTATGAAACCATCCAATAAAAAAACCGTATTCTTGAAATGTCGAGCTAATGCGGACCTCTCAATATTTTTTTTCTATACAGTCGGAAATGATGATATTGGAGTTTGCATCGTTGGAACGCACAGAAATCATTTTTTTGTAATCGTCAAAATCCCCCCCCCCCCCTCACCAAATCGGCGATCATTAAAACGTTTCTTCAATATTCTTTTCTCAAGATTCGATCGAAGGTTATTTTGGATAATAATGAAAATGAAGAATACAAAAGGAATTTTTGTTGCACTCGACGATCCAAAATCATCGAAAAATCCGTTTTCGATTTTTTTTCGCCGATAAAAAAAATATCCAAAAAAATTTAGATATCCTTATCAGCATCGTATTTCAAAACCTACCATATTTCAGCCCGAAAACCCAAACGTCAAAACACATCAACATTGAATATCGGCGAGATAAAAAATAACGAATTTGCTTAAAAAAGCACAACACAAAAACGACGATAAAATAAAGCACGGGCAAAATAGATTTAAAGAATGATGAAGACGCCCAACTGCGGACGTAAAGACCCCCCGAGTGTCATCGTAGTCTGATTACTTAGCTCCTTCCCCATTGTCTGCCACAATTTTCCCCAAGCTCTGTTGAAATTCCTTCGCACTGCCTCTCGCAAGCGATTCCTCATTATTACGAATACTCGCTCCGCGATAGCGATGTACTATAGACATACATACTCGCGGAGCCTTTTCTTTTTTTTTTACAGTGTCGTTACACGAAACGTGTATTCGAGAGAAGCAACAACGTTCTTGTTTCTCGCTTTATGTACGTCGCCAAGTTATACTCCTCGTGCAACGAGTTCTCCAGTTTTCTCCGATCGTTTTCTTTTCCATCCTTTTTTTTCTTCGAGTGAAGATATATCGAGCAGGCAATGAGACACACGCAGGGCGAAAAATGATCTGAGGGTCTATGAGAAAAGAGGTTTTCGAGCCCGCTATATCTATGTAATGTTGAATATTGGCACATCTGACTACTTTGGGGACGGTCTCCGAATTTTTTCAAAACTAATCTTTGATTTTGGGAATAGAATAGTGATTCAAAATACATTTACATGAATCAGTTAATTTTTCGAAACGTCATTTGTAAAAATTGCAACTTTCGTACCGTTGAGAATAGGGACAGTTGGCTGCTGTGAGGACGGCGCTTAAGTTTTTCACGGACGTCCTTCATTTTGGAAACAGGAGAATCCTTGAAGTGACTTTTATGTAAATATGCTCACATTTTTCCAAAAGTGATTTTGAAAAAATTGCGAGTTTCACGATGTTGAGTTTAGAGGCAAGTGGCTATTGTGAGGACGATCCTCGACGTCGAATGTCTCAAAAATCCTCTTTCCGGAAATATATATTTACAAGTTTATACGAGTATGCGTTTAAAGTCCGTGAGTTAGGGCTTTTCGGCTCGTTCGGCGGAAGAAATACCAGCTGTGATAAACGGAAGTTAAGACCGAGTGAAAGAGAGAGATTTTTCTCATCTCGCCGCTGTTCCATCGTAGATAGTGGAGTAACGAAGAAATAAAGTCATCGTAAAGCTCTTTAAGTACACGTCTCCAACACTTACACACTCTCATTCAAGTACCACCTCTGCGAGCAAATTTTTATCTTGTACTCATATGGACAATGCTATGCATTTTTATGGATACGACGAGCTCGCCCACAATCTCATATATATATATAGGGTAGCGTGGTTCGAAATCGACCGTTTAATCAGCAAAAACAATATAAGTGCATCAAATTAATTTTTCTTGTTCAAACCAAATTTTTATTCTTTCGAGGGAAGGTTATTCTAAGTTTTGAGAAGCTTGATGAGGTTTTCGGGTACCATTTGTTTAAGATACCGGGGCCGTGATGAAAGAATGCACATTGGTCGTTCTAAAAAATCGTGGTCCGAAACCGACCTCCCCATGGTCCGAACCCGACCCCCCCTTTTTTACAGCGAATCAAGGGAAAAGGCGAAACCTTGAATTCATTTTGCAACTTGTTAGCAAAACGATACGATTTGGGAATAATTTTCAAATTTATTTTAGAACATTCTAAGGCGTTATTTTAGGAAATACAATTGAATGAATGCATTGATTACAATTTTACTCGCTTAATGCAAAAATTACAACTTCAATCGCTGTCTGAGCTGTCTTCTGCCTCACAATAACTGCGAATAGCCGACGGACGAGTCCTAATGCCATGGCAGCAAGTGCTCGCCGCAGAATTGCCGGATCTCGTTTAGGCTTTAGACGTTTGAACGATCGCCCCATTTCTAAAACAACCATGTGTAGTTACCGTCAGAAGTCATTAAATCACAGTTTGACTATCAAAAACACGCTAGAAAATCTTTGGTGCGCAAAAACGTAGAGGTCGCTTTCGACCATCCATTGGCGGTCGGTTTAGGACCACCGAGACTTTTTTCAAACAATGACTTGCCGTTTACGTACAACGATGCAAGTGATCTAAATTTATTAGTGCGCGTTCAAGTCTAGGCCATAAGCAACCGAAACAACCTACCTTTGGATTTTTCAAGAAAAAATATAACACTTCTAACTGCAGTTCCGTGCAGCTCAAACATGAACTTTCGCGTTGGCAAAACACAACGCGACGCAAAACCATAGAACGAAATGAGAGAAAAAGGTGGTTCTCTACCTCCAAATTGTCGGTGTTGTGAGAGCTTTCAAATGCCACCACCGACAGTTTCGGTTGGAGCACAAGTACTGAGATAGATGGAGAGGTCGGTATGGGACCACCGGTCGGTTTCGGACCACGCTACCCGATATATATACATGTGTGTTACCGGCAATCTGTATAATCCAGCATTCTATACATTGCCTGAAACGTTCAGGCAATGCATAAAATATCCTTTATTCCATATTTCACCTAGGCATTCTATACAATAACAAATGTATAGCCTACAAAGTGTTTAAGGGCATGTACAAGGTCAACATAACCTCACAAATTTTCCAACCCTATTTTCTCATAGATGGTTAAATTTTTTAGGAAAAACAATGCATTAGACTCTGGAGAATTTCCTGACGCAGAGGTTGATGATTTCCTTTTGCCCTAAATATTATTCATCTCTGAGGAATCTCTGTTCGAAAATTTCAGCTATCTTTCGCGCACTTATATGTCACGTGGTACATCTACTTCGTCTTAATAGATGTGGTGGGCCAAACAAACTCAAACAAAATGTCACTATAGTTCAACGTGTAAGACAACATGTCTTACCATTGGAGACCCCAACAAACCCAAACAAACCCGAACAAAATATCACAATAGTTCAACATGTAAGAACAAATAAATACCATTCTATTGGAACGATTTATTGAATTGATGATTTTGAGCAAACAAAAAATGTTCTATTTGTCCATCATTTTACACTTGACCTGATTTCCTAATGGCATTCTATACAGGGTGGCCATTCAACGTGACCACCACAAATATCTCCGTTGCCTTTACAGTGACGACAAAAATGTCAGGAGGTAATTTGATTGATTTCGAAGGGCTGACACAATGGTGAAAAATTCATTTTCGTCGAGGTCATAGTTTTTGCGTTCTCAAGGTCATCAATGGTTTTTCAAATGGGAACATGCTTTTTTTAAATTTAATACGTTGTAGCTGATATCCAACGAATCCAACGACCTATGATAGCATAAACTTGAAATGATTTTTCACCAAAATACACGAGTAAAAACGGGAAATCTTCATGGTATTGACAATTAGAATATCCGAATAATGTAATTGAATTCTTTGTGCAGAAAATTTATTGTAACAAATGTTCAAAGTGATGGCCATTAACCTGGACCCATTTTTTAAGAAGTCGGATGGCGTCTTTTTCCAGTCGGCCGGATCAGGTGTCTGGAGGTAACCGTAAATCCAGTTGCCTGACTATCGCTTGAAACCGGCCGGATCAGGCAAATCAAGGCACTCCGTAAATAATGCCAAATGTCAGGCCAACCTGACAATATTTCTACTCGGGTAAAGGTATCTCCCCCCTTAACAAAAAGTCAACATTCATCGGTGAAACGTTCGACCCCCTCTAAAATATCATTGCTTTTAAAATAAACGATATAGCAGACATTCCCACGATTTTTAATGAAAAAAAAGCTCCACTTAAAACCGCGACTGCGAAAGACTGCGAAACGAAAGGAAAATAAACCGATACTGCGGCGGAAGTAAAACCTCGTCCGTTCGATCATTTACATTCCGGGCTCTTCCTCAATCTATGTCTGTGCCGCATTTTTCTTCTCGCTACCTGACTGCCTCATTAACGATTCTGTTTTGTTCTTTTCATTCCGCTGCTCGTCTATTCTTCGTGGTGCATCGGAGGGAATTAAATCATGCGCGAATAATCGAATTGACGGGCGCGCTTGGACCCAGTATTGTCTCCTCATTAAGAAAATTTCATTTCGTATTTCTCGCTCGCGAAAGTGGAATGATAGATACGAAGTTTGGTATAGTCACGTTTAAGGGGTGAGATGCAGTCAGCGGCGTGAAAAAACGAGCATTTTCAATATTTTTTTTTATAGTCATTAAGTTTGTTTTATAAAAGTGCTTACACAGACTTTTTGTGTTATATTTCAACTTGACTTGTACAAATTTTCAAAGAAAAATATTGATTATTTATGAAAATATCGTCATCTTTGTCGGACCCGGACGGCGTGCAGTGCTTTGCGGTGACCATCATAAAATTTTACTGGATCTGAAATCAAAAAACAAAAAAAAAATCATTAGTTTCATAATAAATCTAGTCCTTAATCGAAGCTTTTCTTTAAAAATTAACAAAATGGCGGCTTCCGACAGATAATTTTCGATTTTCGACCAAAAAATCGCTCGTTTATTGTTAAATTTTTTTTTCATTTTCAACAAAAATGAAAATCCTTTGATTAAGGACTAGTTTTTAATGCTATCAGTAAGCATACCGAATTTCATCAAAATCCATCGAGTGGTTTTTCAATTGTAGTGGTCACCGACTTGAAAAACATAGTTTCGAGAAAAACGCGTTTAAAGTTTTTCGATGTGGATACGGCATTAAATGTTCCTAAAATTTTGAGCTCGATGGCTAAACTTTTTTTATGCTAAAGCTTTTTTTATGTATGCTAAACTTTTTTGATGTATTTTCATCCGCTGAATCCGAATATCACAATTTTTTGCCGGAAAGTCGAGCATTCAATTGTTTATAGCCAATTGTTCAAACAATTTTTCAAAAAATTGAAGTTTTTCGCGATAAATTATTTTTTTAAAAACATTTTGGGCAATTTTAAAACGAAAGTATTCTTCATAAAATTTTGCTAAAGTCATAGTTTTTGAGTAATGAATTTTTGAACATTTCTGAAAGAGTTTCCCAATTTTACACTTGATTCATGTATAGAAATACTAATTAAAAAATTACTTACATCGAATCATCAATTCCTGGTCCATACAATAGGGCTTTTGCCGATGTGGAAGCTTCTAAAATATCAATTTGTTGTTGTCTTCGAGGCATTCTGCCTTCTCGGGTATTATCGTTTGCGCGTTTGTCAGCCACTATCTGCCATGGGGACCCGACGCCCCTTCTCTAATTGTGGGATATCCCGGTAACTATTCATCGAATGGACTTCAAATTTTCAGGGAATATTTTTAAAACATCATACTTCAAGAAAATGTTTTTAAAAAATCGATTTTTTGAAAATTCTGACTGCATCTCGCTCCTTAAAAGGGAGAAACCCATATAGGGTCGCCTGTCGTAACAAAAATGCCAGCATTCAGCCATTTAACGGTTTGCTGATAATCGGCCAATAATTCGTCGACCAGCATTGGGGTACTGTAGGCGGATGAACGGCTTGCCAGATCTATGCCAGCCATTCGTGGGCCAATACTATCGCACCGATAATATGGCGATCAGCATTGGGGTATCGTAGGCGGATGAACGAGTTGCCAGATCTATGCCAGCCATTGGTGGGCCAATACCATCGCACCGATAATATGGCGATCGGCATTGGGGTATCGTAGACGGATGAACGGCTTGCCGGATCTATTCCAGCCATTGATGGTTTGTTTTTGGGCGTTTTGGAAATGCAGGTCTTTAAACTGTAACACGTAAAAACAAGAGATAAGGTTTCGAAAAGCATATTCCACTGATAAAGCTGAAATTTCGCACCGACCTTCTTTTCCATATTTTAAGAGAACCTTTAAAGGGATATTGGTGACTAGCAATAGTTTTCGACATATCGTATATTGAAAGTTATTTATTGTACTGCGCTTCTACTATATTAAATAAACCGAAACAAACCCATCCCACATGGCAAGTGATATGCACATACGGGCGAGCACTGTTTGCCAGGAAGCAGCGCGGCCGCAGGAGGGGGGGGGGGGTATCTATCGGATATATAGATATACTCGTATGACGTGAAGTAATAAACTTTACAATGCGATATATGGAAAACTATTGCTAGTCGTCAAAAATCCGTTAACGGTTTCTCTTAGGATAATGAGAGGAAGTTCGGTGCAAAATTTCAGCTCGATCAGAGGAGTATGCTTTTTGCGAGTTATTTTCACGATGGGTTCTGTAAGTATTAGAATGGCTAAGTCGGTAGGGCGCTCGACAATAGAACGAAAGGCGCAGGTTCGATCTCGATGAAAGGTAAAAACTTGAACAACGCAGACAGCTTTTTTAATGCAATTATTCTATGTACATGGACATAAGTAAAGCATAAGGAAACAAAAAAGGTACTACCAGAATTTTTATATTCATAATTTGTCAATATTTTGTTTTTCATTTTCGACAGATGATCCGGCAGCCGTTGCTGGGCCAATATGGGCGTGTGATAGTTGGCCAAGTCTTAGCAGCCATTCATGGTTTACCATTACCAACCATGCATGGTGCGGATCTGGCCCGTTTATATAGCCATTACCGCGCCATCGTTTGTTCTCTGGTAACCAGTCGTGGGCCATTACTGTGCCGATTGTAAAACCCTATTTGGGAAGATAAAAACGATGAAAAGTCCGGAAGTGAAAATCATTTACGGTTGTACGATTCATGGGTAATCGAAGTTTTTTATTGCGTATAAGTTTTTTTTTTATTGCATTTTGTATGCATACAATAATTATTATATTACCATTTATAGCTATTTATCGCTATATGATATCTATTAACGGCCAAAAGTTTCTGGACACTTCAGAAAAATGCATAACGTCCGATCACGGGATAATTGCCAAATAATTTTAAAATAATATAGCTCATTTAATGTATTTCTTTACGAAGATATTATGTACCTCTGTATAATGAATTATATTATTCTAATATAATTTTGCAATTATCTGAAGTGTCCGGAAACTTTTGGCCGGTAATGTAGTTAATTACCAAAATGATAATTTATGTGTGTGTGTGTGTGTGCGTGCGCGCGCGCGTGTGCGTGTGCTCCACACTCTTCAAACGAATATCAATAAAAAAAAATTTAACAAAAATAGCTGTTACTTCACGGTGTTTAGGAATCCCATAATATAAAAAATACCAAAAACCCGTTTTTCGGATTCACAATTCGGGGAAATTAAAAAAAATAAAATAACGAGTACCTTTTCTTGAGAAAAAAATATTTTTTGCATATTTTGCCCTGAAACGAACGTTTGACTTGCTCAATAAAATCTAAATTACTTTTTTTCTGGAAGGCTAGAATAAGACGCACATTTTCGTTTTTTACGAATGTAAATACGTCAATTCCTGCCAAAGATACAGCCATTTGAATGGAAAAATGTTAAAAAATGGTACTCGACGAGAAAAAACGTCAGAAATTTTTTAAAAATTCCGACACCCGGTGAATATTTTTCAATAAAATAACTCGATTTTTCAAAATTATTTGTGGATTTTTTTTTACTGGCTGAAGTGACGTGGAATGCCTCATATACACATGCGTGTGTGCATACATTCTCATCCCCGAGAAAAAAAAAGACAGTTCAATATCACGTCCCTCGTTAGTCTAACGAAGGATTATTCACTATTCGCTATGTTCGCACATTTTGCTATCCCAACCTGCCGGCCATTAAGCCCCAGTATTCGTCGAACCGTATCGCTATGTTTCTCAGAATGGAGTTCCGTCACAGCTTTCTGGCACGACAAATCAGTAGTGATTAGTAAAATTTAAAAAAAATCACATCTCGTTGGTCCAATCTTACGGACGAGTGACCATAATGGTTGAGATTCGGCTTATTCATTTTATTTTACTTTATTCTTTCCAATTCAATCCCGGCAGCCTTACTTTGGGAAATAATTTGTGGAGCAGGTGTCGTATCAATATTCGATCGAATTAGTATATTAATGATTTTTGCATAAAATCGTGGAAACTTTTGAAGAAAAATTCAACGGACGAGGATAACGATTTATGATTGTTTTGTAGTATCTTATTAAAAATCTCTTTTTGGAATTTCCCATTGCGACTGACAGCATCCCGCAGCCGGCAAGTGTTCTTCTTCAATTTTTACTTGAAACAAAAATTCGAAATAATTCGAGTTGTAGATAAGATTTGCGTTCGAAGTACGAAGAAATCGAAAAATATCGATTTTCGATAAAATGGTGCATGTTTGAAGGCAGAATTGTTTATGGTAAAAAAAATCACTGAAAATATTTTTTTCGGAGAAAGATTTGAACATAAAAAAATCCCCTCGCTGCTTTGAAGTAAAACGTTGTTATAAGGTTCGTAAAAAAGTTTCGAGTCAATCGGTGAAGAATTGACGATTTGATATTGCCGGCCAGCCGCAGGACACTATCAGATGGTGACTCGCTTCATCCAGCTTCAGTGCCGCCACTTTGTTATAAAAAGTTGTGAAAAAATTGGAAAATATACTTGAAGATATGTAGAATAAAAGCCACGAAATAGAATTTGCATTCTATCAACTGGGTATCCATTTAAAAATTTCGAAATTCACCGTTTTTCTGGACTTGCGACTGGTAATCTCCCTTAAGGGGTGATGCCCAGTTGTAAAAGTCGAAAAAACACTTTTTTTAAAAACCAATTCATTTTGACAGTACGATTTTTTGAAGTTTTCGACAAGGGATACCCCCTTAAGGAGGCAGCTGAGGGTCTTTGCAGGGTGGGCGGCAAGACGGGAACGCATATGCTTAAACACGGGCACCTGTAACGGCTGCCACCCCCGAATAATAAAATTTTCGGTTAGGTAATATAAATAAATTTCAGCTAAAAAATATGCGAAATGCATATAATTGACTATTTAGAAATGTTTTTAATCTTTTTCGTTTATTTACATCGCAAATAAGTTATTAACCAAGTTGAAATGTGGCAAACGCCACATTTGGAACGCCACACTGTGAGCGCGTAGCTGTCCAACTTCCTTCGCGAGTTCCGTTTTTTCGTTCGGCGAAATTAAAAAGATGGAAGGGAATAATGCAAACCGAAAAACAGTATAATCGACGGTTGGAGCAAGTACAACCGGGAAAGCGGCAGAAAAAAGTTGTTGAGCCGGAAAATGAATGCGCAGTCGAGGGACAACCCGCAATTGATTTGAAGGTTATGTCGAAACACATGCATTGCAGCTTCTGTAAAGAATGATTCAAAATATTTAAATACTCTTTATGAAACCGCGGTAAGACATTTATAGCAAGGAAGCAATAGTTTGTGCGTTTCAAATTTTAGCGCCCATTCAAAATGGCCGACTTGACAGCAGCGTTGCCACGTGCCGTAGGGCGCTTTATCGTTTTACGCGAATCAGTCGAAATTTCCTGTTTTGTTTCACGAATATCTCGATAACGTGACAGACGAAACGCTGTACTCGTCGTTGAAATTATTCATAATAATCTCAAGAATTTTTTCCGCCTATTTCCATTAAATTCTTACTATTTTTATCATAGGATCAACTAATACACTATCGGAATCTGTTCGATGTCCTTACACTAGACAACCTGATTCAGGAGGGCATTGCTCACAGCACAAAAAGTTTTCGAGATATGGTTCCCGGTCATCGGCTGTAAATCAATTATAACTAAATATTTTGACACAAAAAAATTACAGTCTTTTCCACATTATACTTTTTCGAATCCCTAATTTTTGTATAAATCATCACGATTTTCTAACAAAAATAACCTGATAATCAGTAGGGTCAAAGTGGGAACAGTGGCAACAGTGGGTACACTGAACCTTTTCTGTTTCTCATAAGTGGACATGTACATATGTGCGTCTTTTTCACATTAGAACCGCCCTCGGATGCCAATAGGTTTACACCTGTCTGTGAGTCGCTCCCGCGCAATTCGGTTGTGAGAGGTAATTTTATATTATTTTTTGTGTGAAAAGTCGAAAAACCTGCTGAGTTTGTATGTTTTTTGCTTCTTTACTTATCGCAATTATGTTCTAAGTCATTGCTCTCCCGCAAGATACAGCTATATTGCGGTATTTGAGCATTATGTTTGTTAACCTAAAAAAATAGAAATTTGTCAGTACCCGCTTTAGAAAAAGGGGAGGGGGGGTCGGTACACAGTGGCTCAATTTTTCAAGGTACACAGAGGTAAGTCATAACGTAAATATTTTCGCGTTGTGATTTAGATAGGTACTGGTACCACCTCATTAGGTACACTGAGAAAAAAAATCATCGATCCAATATCATTGGTCTTATTGAATGAAATTTCGTTGATTCAATTGTAACATTGTTGGTGTAAATCATCGGATTTATTAGTCCGAGCAAAACGCTATTGACTTTAATAACATAATAAAATTAAAAGTTTTTTTTTCATTCAAAAGATATATTGTTAGCCGAGATTAATATATTATTGCAACTATGTAAAAAATCATCGCGAACAAATTATATAGTTTTGAATGCATTTTCTGCAACGAACAAAAAAGCGTTTCAATTCAAAACATGAATATTGTTGATTCGAGTACACAAGAACAATGGAATTTCGCTCGTTTGATTCAGATACAATTTCTAGTAAATATGTTATTTTATTTTTTTCACCATATCCGATATTGATTACCAAGTACATTATTCGTTATAATATTAATATTTTCTTTTGATTGAAAAATATTGAGCAAATGTTTGAATTGTTTAAAAAATAATGCGAAAAGTAAATTTGTTTCTTGCGCATTTGGTTGAAAAATTTAACCAAATCATGGCCGAGCGCCGCCGAAATTATAGGTGTGAGGAAACCTGTAGTTCTCGGAGTAACCGCTAGAAGCCGCACGCGCTCTCGTTTCTCGTAAGTGTAGCGCGAACCGAAAATCTACTTGAACGCCGGAGAAACTCTAACGAGTATCACTTCTTGGCCTGTGGCTAAGATCAAAGTGTAGTATCTGTACTTATCAGTTGAATATCTGATTTTCTCTCCATGCATATTCCATTGGATATCTTATATTCTCTCTTTTATTATCGTGGATGATCATTGTAATGCTCACTTTTTATTTAAGATTTAAAACAAATTGAAAAACTTACGTCCCATGTCATATTCGTTTCGATACGGTAGAGAAATAATTAATTCTATTGAGTATATTTTTGTACGACATAAAAAATGTTATCGCAACCGCTTAATTATTTCATCCATGCATCTACGGATTGTGGATAGAATGATTTCAATATAATATAATTTTATTTGAAGGATAATGTAGATATTCAGAGAACAGAAGAGCTTTTCCAAATAAAATAATATGTTATTTAAATCAATCACATTTTCCAATATTTTATAGTATTGTAACAATCTCGCATATCGGTGGCACTTCGCAGCAGCACATTCATTTGGATCAATCCATATATTTTTTTGATTCAATTGGTTTTTCGTCTCAGTGTAGGTACTCATTGTTGATCAATATTCAATAAATGATTGTGATTCGTCTCATAATATGTTGTTTTTTTTAATTAATTTTTCAATAGTTTACTGTACAATACTCCCCATTGTATAGAGAAAAGCGCTACATTACCTACAAGTGTACAGTGGATGAGGGCGATTTTTCGATTTTTCACTAAATCCTTGTTGTAAATTGAAGTTAAGATCCTAAACTATAAAATGCAATAAAATCATCGTATCAACAATACGACATGCTATAATCCCATATAATGTTTTTCTTAATCCGGCTCCATTTGTGACAAATCACGCTCGAGTGATTCTCCCCGTCGTTTCTTTTTTCATCGAAAGCTCGATGTGCTCTGCTTCTTTCTCAAGCACCCTGTCCGGACGGCGATTTCCAGCTTTAGCGATACTTTCGACAAATGTAAAAACGCCGGCCGATTGTGCCATTATTTCGTGAAAGAAGGAACAAGAGCACGAGAAACGTGTGAAAAATGAGCAGGAGGGGGAAAAAAAGAGTCGAACGCCGGACCGCGCTCGTCGCTACGGGAGGGTGAGTTGCATATATAACACGTATCTCCCCAATGGCCCCGGGGTAACCGAGTTTAGGTCGTGATCGTTGGGACGGTTGAGAACTCCAGCCATTTCTCTCGTTGATACTCGAATGATCGTACGTAGGCATATATATATTTACAGAGAAAGAGAGAGAGAGAGGGGGAGAGCGAGAGAGAGAGAGGGGGGAGAGAGAGAACTAGTATGACATCGAGGATCCAGGCCCGCCGGAAATGACGAGATTCGGCCAGCATTATTCTCGGTCTCTTCGTTGTCCGATTATACGTACCCACGTTTTTTTCCCAAAAGAGGGGTTCAACCGAATCAGCCATCGACCCCACACTGAGCGAAAGTGGTGAAAGCGTGGTCAGTGCATGGCGATCTCCCGTGTTGGCTTCAGCCAATATTCGGATGGGTGACCGTTGAGTTTCCGATGGTCAACGCAACGAAAAAGTGGTAAAAATAAAGCCGCTTGTATCGGCACGGGTTATCCACAGTTTCCCTGTGCCCTCGTGCACATGTCATACGCAGCAGTGCGTTTGGAAGCTGTGGGCGACACGCCGCGAGGGGCGGGCTTCGAAGAACTGGAACTAGTGAAGTGTTAAAGTGCGGGGTTGGTTTGACAGGGGTGGGATCATAAATACTCGCTAGGGGCATACGGAGGAACATTGAATATTGAGTTCACGATTTTTCATGGGGTTCTATGCTAAACTGGCGGACATTTGAGGGCATTTTTTTTCCTTCACATTTATGTGCTGTAAAAAGGTTATTGCTGGAATGCAAAGTACTCCTCTCGAGATCACAGCCATACAGTTTGCTCGATCCTGAATCTTTTCTTCACCTGCTGTGCTTGATAACGCGGTTTTTTTTTTAATTTTCGAAACCGAGGCGAGCACTGCGCAAAGGGCCGCAGAGAGGGAGCGCAAGAGAGAGAGAGAGAGAGAGAGAGAGAGAGAGAGAGAGAGAGAGAGAGAGAGAAAATAAAGAAGAGAAAGCGAGGTCGAAACGATCTTGCTCGATCGAGTCCCTCCACTCGCTCAAATTGATTCTAGCCGGGCGAACAGGGTTACCGCACAATTACTCTCATTGTAGGATACCCCGGCTGGAACCCGCAGTATATTGCAGTCTTCTCCCCTCTCGCCCTGTCGAGCCCTTTTCTCTCTCCCTCGCAATCGTTCAATACACTTTGAGGCCGAATTCTTTGCCCGTTCGACAAATCGCACCGACATCAAAGACGATCGAGGATCATCTCCTATTCTCCCCCCCCCCCCCCCCCCCGCCCCTCTCTATCCCGTTGCCAAGAAGCATTCCGTTGACAATTTTCTCAAATGTCTGCGATTTAGTCAGTCAGGCAAACATATCTCAAATTGCTCGCATTATCCAGAAAACTTGCGTAAATAGAAGATCATTCGGGAGACTGTGAATGTCGGATTTGTTTTTATACTCAACTATATATAAAGAAATGTAAATATGTATATTATATATAATATACAAATGTATATGTGTGTATATATATATATGTATATTCGTGTGTGTATACATATATATATATATTCGTGTGTGTATACATACATATTTGTAATGTAAAGTTGCAAAAAATATCATTAATTTTTGTCTTCCATTTTTTATTGCAATGAGAAAGTGTTGGGCCAACCGAGAAGCACGAAAACATTGCTAAG
This sequence comes from Ophion ellenae, assembly GCA_963210295.1. Taxonomy (NCBI): domain Eukaryota; kingdom Metazoa; phylum Arthropoda; class Insecta; order Hymenoptera; family Ichneumonidae; genus Ophion; species Ophion ellenae. The sequence goes on along the minus strand of OY723385.1, from coordinate 70,862,374 downwards.
TTCCACTCTTGACTGAAATGTTCCAAAGTTTTGCGGCGCTTTTTGAATAAAAGAACTCTGGAAATCGAATCTAAAAAGTGACTCGTTGTTGCCTTTTTGCCCATCGAGGTACCCCTCAATATTTTTCGTCATGTTCCAATTTTTCCAAGAAGCGAGGGGGAAATATTCCCGATTTCCAGCAAAAGTGGACGAGACACAAGAATCTGATTTTTAACAAAATTGTGTGTGTGTGTGTGTGTATTTACGGACGTATATGTTTTCACTTTACTATTAACGGTATATATATATTTACCGTATATATATATATGTCATACGTTTCTATATTTTAAACGTGTATTTTTTTTATTATATTCATCTTTTTTGTAAATGATTTTATTTTTACGACGCGCACTTAATAATGTTCTCAAGTATGATTTTTCGAGAGATTTTTTTTCATTTCATTTTGTCAGAACATGCTCCGGTAAGTTTCGTGCGATTTAGATTTCTGCATTTTTCCTTTTTCATCCAGTCGGATCCTCTATGCCGGATTCATTTCCGGCGGGATATTGATTTTCGGCATTATTGTAAATAAGGCCCTGCCCGACTCTGCCCCCTCCTGTAAATATTCAAATTCCTCAATGACGAGGCGGAAAAAATGAATAAAATAATTGGAGGCAATTATACCGATCGTGCAACCGCAAGGGAGCTTAGCCCGAGGCACAATTCACCGGAAGTCAGAGCTGTACCTGACGAAAAGGCGACGGGGTGTGGCGTGTAAAAAGGTAGTTGAAAGTTGAGCGTCGGTCTTACTCCTCGTTTCCTCACTCTCACCCACTCTCTCTCTCTCTCTCTCTCTCTCTCTCTCTCTCTCTCTATCTTTTTTCATCACTCTCTCTCTACCTCTCTTTCTCTCCAGATATTTCCATCTTTCTCGCAAGCTCATAGAAATTTTAATGAAGTCCGCACAGTTAGCCAAAGGACTTGCATATATATTCTCAGCGTACGATTGCCCCGGAGGCAACGTCGCGCGCGGGGAAAGGGGTCAAGATGCATCGTGGGGCGTCGAGTTTGCATCGTCGAAGTTTCGGCAGCTAAGTCACCTGACTACCGATCTCACGGCCCTACCACCCCGGATGTCTTCGACGAGCATCCCCCCTGCAGGTACCTTCATAATTCACAAATGCACCGAGGGTGCTAGACTAAGTTCAAAGCCAATTCACTTGCGGCGGTTTCGCATATTTGCTGTGTAGCGCGGTGATTCGCCTCGCTTTTGGTTTACTGATCGTATTTGACTGATTTCTCTCTCTCTCTCTCTCTCTCTCTCTCTCTCTCTCTCTCTCTCTCTCTCTCTCTCTCTCTCCCCCTCCCCCTCCCCCTTCCCCTATCCCTCTCTTTTTTTCTTTAGGTCGCTTCTTTTTTTGTAATACATGGCGTATTCCATGCAGGCTCGTAAACCCAAAAGGATTTCGAAGGCACAAGAAAGAGTGTAAAAACATTTTTTTGCTTTTTTTTACTAAGAGGGAAAAAGCATTTTTTCCTTTTTTTTCCTTGATTTTTCATGTACCATACGCTTTGATTTTTGCTCTTTTCTGTTATTTTCCTTCGACAAGTTTTTTTAAGCAATTGCGAGTCATTTAGACTAGTCTATAAAAGGAACATCACTGAAGTGTCCGTCATCAATTTTGGTTAAACTCATATATGTGATAAAGCATTAAAAACTATTAGACACATATTTTAAGGGAGGAAACGACCCCTCAAAGAAAGGTGTGTCACTTAAGTGATGTTCCTTGTGAGTTTTTTTTATCATCTGAATTTTAGCGACAGATCCACTCTATTTTTTCGATTTTTAATAAAAATCTAAAGCATTCACGTTAGCGTTCAGTTTGTCATTTATTTATTGCTTAACAGTGCACTCCGTAATGATAGCACGAGGAAAATATCGCGAGGGAAGTACATACACAAAGGAGAAAAAATTTTAAATGCGTTTTTTTTTTTTGGGAAAGTAAGAAATATTGTGGACCATACATGGGGGTGATTCGAGTAGGTATTGATACAAGGCATCTAGATTTTCCTTTTCGACGTCAGTTTTCGGACCAGCCTGTATATATAAATTTCAATCAGTCAAATATTAATATATGAAAACGAGCTAAAAAAACAATGTAAGGGACTTAAGAAGGATACGAAAAACCTTTCCCACGCATTTCCCCAATATTTTTCCTCGGATCATCCCATTCGAACTTGAGATTTTCATTTTTTTCGTGAGTACTCGTTTATTTTCTCTTTGTAAAAACCTGCTAACAATATGCAAGAAAATAGAGAACGACATGAAAAAACTTGTCCTTCACAATTCCCCAATATTTTTCCCTCGATCGATTCTGTGGAACTTGAATTTTTCATATTTTTCCTAAGTACTCATTTTTCTTCTCTTCATAAAAACCAGTTAGAAAAAAATGCAAGGAAATAGAGAGCAATGCGAAAAACGTTTCCCCCACAATTGCCCAATATTTTTCTCTTTATCATTCCTCTGGAACTTGAGTATTTCATATTTTTCCTAAGTACTCGTTTTTTTCTCTTCACAAAAACCAGCTGGGAAAGAATGCAAGGAAATGGAGAACGGTACGAAAAACTTTATCCACACAATTCCTCAATATTTTTCCCTCGGTCATCCCTCTGCAACTTGAGTTTTTCATATTTTTCCTAAGTAGTACTCGTTTTTTTTCTCTTCATAAAAACCAGCTAAAAATTCAAGAAAATAGAGAACGATACGAAAAACGGTTCCCTCACAATTCCCCCATATTTGTTCCTGGATCATTCCTTTGCAACTTTAGTATTTCATATTTTTCGTAAGTACTCGTTTTTATTCTTTTCATAAAAACCAGCTAGAAAAAATTCAAGGAAATAAAGAATGATACAAAAAACGTTTCCTACACATTTTTCTAATATTTTTCCCTCGATCATCCCTTTGGAACGTAAGTTTTCCATATTTTTCCTAAGTACTCGTTTTTCTTCTCTTCATAAAAACCAGCTGAAGAAATACAAGGTAATAAAGAACGATACGAAAAAAAACTCGCCCACACATTACCTAATATTTTTCCCTCGATCATCCCTTTGGAACTTGAGTTTTCCATATTTTTCCTAAGTACTCGTTTTTCTTCTCTTCGTAAAAACCAGCTGAAAAAATGCAAGGAAATAAAGAACGATATGAAAAACTTTTCTCACACAATTCCTTAACATTTTTCCCTCGATCATCTCTTCAGAACTTGAGTTTCTTAAATTTTCCTAAAGTACTCGTTTTTTTTCTCATGATCAAAACATTCAAGAAAAATGCAAGGAAATACAGAACGAAGCGAAAAACTTTTTCCGCACAATTCTCCAATATTTTTCCCTCGCTCATCCCTCCGGAACTTGAGCTGTTAATATTTTTCCTAAGGACTCGTTTTATTTTCTCCACAAAAACCAGCTGGAAAAAATGCATGGAAATAGAGAACGGTACGAAAAACTTTTTCCATACAATTCGCCAATATTTTTTCCCTCGATCATCCCTCTGGAACTTGAGTTTTTCATATTTTTCCTACGTATTCGTTTTTTCCCCGCTTTATACTCTATTGTTCAATACGGTTGAAGGGCTTTTCAGAGGACGACCTATGCAAATGCGAATAAACACGTCTCTGTTAAAGTCCGCCGTACTTTCCAGCGCTTTTGCCATGTCAGGCTTGCACAGTCCTTCGCACCTGCCTGACGCTTTTAACTTCGTCGCATGAACAAAAGTGCGAAACAAGCGGTAAAGAGCTTCGCGAAATATTTAGCGGAAATACGAGTGTACCGGTGATGGCTTGCTCCCGGCGCATCCAACGCTTTTAAACGGGTCGGGAGGGCTTGGGTTAAGGGTAGGAAAAACAAGGTCTCTCATGTTGGATTCCTTTTTCACCTTGATCGTCAGAGGCGACGAACGCGCAGTCCAGCGCGCGTGAACAACCGGGAAAATTATCGCATTGAAAATTATTCACGATGAACTATTATCAAGAACCAGAGGGCAACGGGGATTTGTATATAGAGGTTGGGTACGAGAGATGCGCTGTAGGGTAGACTCGAGTAACTCTTGGAACTGAAGGCTTTTCATTTTTATTTTCAACCCTTTTGATCGTCACTGAAAATTATTAGTATCATTAGTTAATGTATTTGATTTTCTTGTATAACATGGAATCCAAATGGAAAAATTGTCGATATACGTGTACTATGCACATTTTTAAAAAATACTCCACTAGGGGCAACCGGGGCACCTTAAGGGGCTATACCATTGTGACACTTTCAAACAATCGATTTTTTGCCTTTTTCGACAGTTTATACTTTCAAGAATATCCTGTAAAAATTTCTATACTCCTCGAATGTTCGATCGATAGTTAAATCTTTAAACGCGTTTTTTTCGAAATGAGGTTTTTCAAATTTGCTGACATTGTAACTCAAAGAGCAATAATCCGATTGACTTGAAATTTAAACTCAGTACTTTTGAATATAATTACTCTACAATGACGTAGGATATTTTTGATTGGATGAAAGTTGACGATTTGGCATTGAAAAAAAGGCGATTTTATAGGTAAGAAAACGGACTTTTTTCATAACTACGCCATTTTGTTAGATTTTGATCTTTTTCGAAAATCCTACGTCATTGTACAGGAAATACCTTCCAGTTTAAGGCATTTTTTCCTTTTTCGGTTTCAGCTACTTAATCGGCCGGAATCATGGCAGCAGTAGAGGAACTTTTTTTTTGCGCCACCGAAGGCAGCGCATGAGTCCCTTGGATCTCAATATTTTTCTATGAAAATATTATGTAATATAGGTCAAATATAGCCAAATATATTCTTAATTTTCCGAAACATTGATTGAGTACTTTTCTTCGAAAGAATTCCCGAAAATCACCCAAATTTTCAGCGTTCACACTGGTATAGCCCCTTAAGGGAAAACTTGAATAACGACTTTATAGAAACAGCTAATCAAATCAATTGACTGCCATTTGTTAGTGTCATTAATAATCTTTAAACTTAACTCAAAATCATCGTCTTAGTTTAGCAATCTTTGGTGCAAAAGGAACTTTTAAAAAATAAGAAAATGCTCGTTATGCCTGGGGGCATAATAGGCATAGTACATATATAAATCTAAAATCTGGAACAAAATGAGAAAATATGGAGGGTCTCGTCATCATTGTCATTAGAGATACGATGGAGCTAGATTTTGAAAACGTTGTTTCGAGAAAAACGCGTTTGAAGTTAATACTATGAAAAACTCTTACCTCAAGTCAATTGCTGCACCGTACAAAATCCCTTCTGATTGCTCATCATCGTTGATTTCTTCAAGTCTCGCTTGCTTTCGATTTTTTTAAATTTCCAAAGTGGACAGGCCCCCGAAGTGATGTTCCTTGTGAATAATGCAATTGGGTAACACCGAATACACCAGAGCCCGACAGACGTGGCCAGAGTACAGGGTGTCTCAAAATGACCTGTCATTTCAATTTATTAATAAAACGTATTATTTATTTGAAAAGTACGAATATTTTTATTTTAATATAAGGTACAACCATGGAGGTTATGTGTGGAACACAATTTCCAATAAATAGCCGCCTCGTCCCTGTTTGCAAACGTTCACTCTTTTGACGAAATTTTCAATAACATCTTGGCATAATTGGGAACTAGTTTCATTAATGGTACGTCCAATTGCTTCCTTGAGCTCCGGAATGGTCTGTGGATCATTGGCATACACTTTTCCTTTCAAAAAACTCCAAAGAAAGAAGTTCAATGACGTCAAATCGCACGATGTTTGAACATAAATAGTGATTTTTGGGCCAAAAATTAGTTATTATTTTGCCTATAAAACAAAAACTAATTAACGGAAAAAAAATCCTATGACATGTACTAGATAATGGTGTATAGAATAACCACGAAAAACCTCAAGGAAATCGGTTAATTGGTTTTCGAGAAATTTTGGATACCAATTTTAAAAACGTGGTTTTGGGAAAAACGCGTTTGAAAATTCGGCAATGAATAAATCATGAAATTTGTCAACTTACATGGAATCATGGATACCAGGCCGATAGTGTAGATCTTCTACGGTCGACGGAATGTGCATAGTTTCTGAATCGATTTTTTCGACCATCTAGAGGTGTACATCCCCCCTTAATACATAAAAATGTCAGGTCATTTTGAGACACCCTTCATTCTGAAAAAATTATAAACCATTCCTATTTAGAATATTTTACGAAACAGTGGCGGCCAATTTTCGCAATTCTCGCCAGCCAACATCGTCGACTGCTACTTTCGTTTGAATCTACCAGCGTCGCTGGCGGATTCGCTGGATGGCTTGCCGTGTATGACGTACGACGGTGACAAGATTTGGGTGCACCTACCACCCGCAGGCAAATCTACCGTAGATCCTCAAAAAAAAACATCCCACGTGTCTTCAAAAGGGATGTTTAATTTTCTAGGCTTGATTCCTGCAGATTTCTTGCTTGCTCGAACGCGTTTATGATTATCAGCACACGTTTTTTTGCATGCTATCGGGATTCAAACTTTGCCCCGACTGAATTCACTTCCTTTTGCACTTTCAGCCGCATCTGCACTCTCCCTGGGGGAGTACACGTGTACGCACACGTATCTTCACGAGACGAGTATCCGAGTTCAAATGAGAGAACGTAATACGATTCGTGATCCGAATGAGCGGCGAGTGGAGAGGGGGAGGGAGAGAGAGAGAGAGAGAGAGAGAGAGAGAGAGAGAGAGAGAGAGAGAGAGAGTGGATAGAAACAAGCGAACCGAAAGAAATGTGCGTCTCTGACGAAATGAAAGGGAACAAAAAAAGACCACCCCTATAGGCTTACGGCTGTATGAAATGTACAGAACAGATTTGTTTACGATCTCTCGGAGGAAATGAAAAAAAAAAAAATTTGCAGTGCTGGAAGCCACGTTCTGCGGTGGCCAATGGCGCGGAGAGCATCCGCGAGATAAATAGTAAAGTTAATCTCTTCGACACTGCAGTGTCGTTGAATATATATATATACAGGGTGTCCTGTTATGAACGGATAATCCTGCATCTATCGATCGGTCGAATCATGTCCTATTATATGCTACAATTTCAGTTTCGTCAAAGTCCTGCGATTTACAAGATTTTGGGCTTTATGTTATTTTTTGAAAAAAATCATCTGCGTTTGATTTTTGGCATGACATTTTTACTAGTGATATCAATCAACAATAACTACGCAACTTTTTAAAGTGATTGGCACGATGTGCGTTCTACATTTTTTTAACACCGCAAGCTATCAAAGTCAGAGGTTCGAATTGGTTTGTCTGAAAATTCTGCATGAGATCTTTTTTCATTGAGGTTCCTTAACATTTAAGGTTAAAAAGAAGACCCTTCTGGATAAAACGAATAATCGAGAGTATTTGAAAAAAAAACTGGTCAAAAAGGTTATCATTTGTAGAAATGGCATGCGACAAACCAAAAGCAGATGATTTTTATCTCAAAAACCGTCTCACTTTTGGTAAACTGAAGTTCCAGCATATAGTAGAACATGATTTGACCTATCGACAGTTACAGGATTATCCATTCATAACAGGACACCCTGTGCGTATATGAGTATGTATATAGACGCGCTACCAGGGTGTTATCCCCATGAAAGTTATGATCCCGTTTCAACTAGAAACGTATATCTCCCGACCCCCTCTCACTCTCAATACCTTTTAGTGAAAAGCGCGAATGACAATTTTTTACGTCTCACGTCGTATATACAGGCAACATTTCATCTCACTCAATCGGCGTGACTTTTGAAAAATGAGACCGAAAAAGAATGAACGAAAATCGAATACTAACAACTATTGCCATTGTAGTAGAAAACGGTCGGAAATGCGTGAATTTAGTAATTGCAGATTGAGAAATAACACTAATGGTAGTCAAATTGTCCATCGACATATACACACATATGTCCCTATATGCATAAATAAATATTCTAATAATAACGATATTGATAATAATTATTATCATTAGGGTATTTATATATCATTTAAATAGTATTTATGATTATCAAATTTATATCGTGGTAGTAATAGTACTAATTATAATTGTAAAACTCTAAACAAACGCAAACAAAAAATATCTGGAAATAAATATTCTAACAATAGAAATAATTATTGCTATTATTCGTCCGTCCCTCCGTCAGTTCGTCCATCCATCCATCCATCCATCCGTCCTTCGTCCGCCCGCCCGTGCGTCCATCCATCCATCCATGCATCCATCCATCCATCCATCCATCCGTCCGTTCGTCCGTCCGTCCGTCGTCCATCCGTCCGTCCGTCCATCCGTCTATTTACCGTAATTTACATTGGATTTACACTAAATTAAAAATTTTACCCGCCGATGTACACTACATCCGTCCATCCGTCCATCCGTCCGTCCGTCCGTCCATCCGTCCATCCGTCCGTTTGTCCGTCCGTCCGTCCGTCCATCCGTCCATTTACCGTAATTTACATTTGATTTACACTAAATTAAAAATTTTACCCGCCGATGTACACTACATCCGTCCATCCGTCCGTTCGTCCGTCCATCTGTCCGTTCGTCCGTCCATCCGTCCATCCGTCCATCCGTCCATCCGTCCGTTTGTCCGTCCATCCATCCGTCCATCCCTCCATCCATCCATCCGTCCATCCGTCCGTTCGTCCGTTCGTCCATCCGTCGTCCATCCCTCCATCCATCCATCCATCCGTCCATTAAATCGTCGTCCATCCCTCCATCCATCGTCCATCCGTCCATTAAAAATTTTACCCGCCGATGTACACTACATCCGTCCATCCGTCCGTTCGTCCGTCCGTTCGTCCGTCCATCCGTCCGTTCGTCCGTCCATCCGTCCTTCCGTCCATCCGTCCACCCGTCCGTTTGTCCGTCCGTCCGTCCGTCCATCCGTCCGTCCATCCGTCCATTTACCGTAATTTACATTTAATTTACACTAAATAAAAATTTTTACCCGCCGATGTACACTACATGTCATTTGGCATTTTTCGACCAATCAGGCATTTAGCATCCCACAGCTCCCCCCACTCTACTACAGCACAGTGGCAGTGGAGTGGGGGTAGCGTTACTTTTGTGTGACATCCAGCTAACTCAGACCCCTATACCCAGCCAACCTCAACAAACATATACATTTTAAAAAGCATCTTCAATGCTAAAGAATCATGAAACTCAGCAGATTTTTTCCTCGCCTAAAGGTATCTCCCCCCTTAATGTTGAGGCCGAGAGAGGAAGGTTGCGTGGCCAAATCCGCATATATGGCCAGTCGCGAATATGAATGCGTTGATTCAGAGGCTGCCTACTCAATTGGATTCTACGCGCGACTCGGGTAAACAGAGCAATCCCTTAATATAATCCCTTTGGGCAGGGAATCCCGCCGAATATTCGTGAGGGATGATCGTTCACGCCGGGCGCAGACGGTACTTACATTTATTCTTAACGACTATCTGTGCTGAGAAACGAAATGTCGTATGCGACATACGAGACGCGGAGCAATCGGGTAGGGCCCTTTTACGTTGGTTGTCGTCGATAGGGGCGGGGGGGGGGGGTGCAATCACACCCCCGCTGCTTTTGTTTCACGCAGTCTCGAGCTCGTGTATAATTATTCCGCTCGCGTATGTGAGAAATCGTCGCGATGTAGACGCGACTGCCATTCGCTGGAAATTTATCGTCGAGGTAAAGGGCTCTGAGGGATATAGGTGGAAATCGAGAGCCTGGAAGATATACGAAGGGACTTTCTTGAATCGTAGCTCCGCTTAGATCCTACTATGATCGTACGTTTTTAGTTCGAGCGAAGAACCTGCAGGAGTTAATCCACTGGAGAGTCGCTGGTTACGTTCCGAAGGGCCTGGAGAAGTAAGCAGCGATTTTGAAAAAAATGTGGGGTGTTTTTTGGAGGATTTAGGGTAGATTTGCCTGAGAGTTGTAGGTGCACCAAAATCGTATCAAAGTCGTACAGCGACACTGATGGATTCAACTCTTCGACTGCACACTTCCGCCACGAACCTCTCACTGCATGTGGGGTCGATCGGACCCCAGACGTTTTTCAACTCGTTGTATTTCGTTACGTATGCAATTTTTTTTCTTTCTAGAGTCGTTTTTTGTGGTCAATGACTCTTATTTTATGGCTCTAAATTTATTTTTGAAGAAAGAGAAAAATTAAGTGCTCAAACATTCGTTCAGAGTGCGAGATGCGTTGAAAAACGATCACTGGTTCAAAACGACCCAGTGTGTATTGAAAGGGTTGAACGAAAGGAGCAGTCGACGATATTGGCTGGCGTGAGTTACAAAAATTTGCTGCCGCTGTTTCGTCAAATATTCAAAAAGTCAATATTTTTTTCGTCATATTTTGGTCACGTTTTTCGGGCTGTGGTGTATTCGGTGTTGCCCTAATGCATTCCTCAGTAGTATGTACAGAAAAGTAGTTTTATTTTCATTCATTTTGAAGGATGGGATTGATTCTGATAACCGCAAGAGCCGCTTTTTGTCCTCAATCGTACCGGTATGATTCGAAGATAATTGTACGATTATTTCAGGTAGACATAATTTTGCGCAAGTACATTAACATTGTATGCAGATATTAGATAATTTATGTGTAAAACGAGATTAAAATGAACTAGCTGAGCAGTTTTGAAGGATTGCTCTGGAAACTACCCACCAGTAGGGTCGTTTCGTAATCGTATCGGTACGATTTGAGAACAAATGTATCGTTATTTTAAGTAGAATTAATTTTATTTTGGCTTCGCGATCTTTGTGCCGGAATCGACGAGCTGGTCATACGTTGCATGCCAACTTTTGCACCAATGCGAATGATACGCCAACTTTCCTTCGTTATAAGTACCATTTAGGAGAAGCCTGGTACGATTAACCCTTCGAGGCCACATCCTCAGCCAGAAACTTAGCCGGTAACATGGGGTCCGTGTGACCCCAGCCATGTTTAAACAATTGCCACGTTGATTCTATTGTCCCGAATGGCTTATAAAAATTCAGGGTGTCAGTTTGAACCTTCTAGAATGTGGCTTTCTCAGTATAATATTGTAGTTGACATTTAAAATGGCGGAAAAAAATCAGGAAGTGATCAATGCGTGAAAAAAGCTTTTTTTATCTTGAAAAATCCCAAGTGTTGAGTTATCGAATTGAAAAAAAAAAAATAGGGTGATACTCTTGAAATATGATAGCTTAAGGGGAAAAATCGCTTTATAGTGGGCGTTTCAGAAAAGGTATTTATCTGGACATTTGAAGAGGACCCATTCGGATGTAAGAAAAAGATGGATAATCGTGAAAAAATGAGCAATTTATTCGCAACAGCGGCTCAAAAAATTATGAGATCATAGTGTAAACACAATATATATAAAAGATAGGTAAACAATAAATATATATATATTTTAAACAATACAAAATATTAACACATCGTAAATAAATCAAGTTTGTCCCCAACAGTCGACACAGATGAAAACGTTGTGCTTGCCGCACATTTTAAATGTTATTTATTGTATTGTAATGAGTTTTAAATGACGAAGACGGACGTCGCAAAGAATTCACCTTTCGGAGTAATTCATATAAACTTGATAGAAAGAATTTCACAAGTCTCATATTCATACTTACATTACGCAGAGTGATCCCACGAAGAAAACAAAAAAATACCACATTTTTTACGAAGAAATATACGTGCAGGGCACATGGGGGTCGAAATGACCCCAGCGCCTGCCCGATTTGTTTGTATCGACTACCACGACGAAACTGCTGTCGCGAGTCGTCCGACCCTAATCGGTACTTACGAAGAACACTCCAAAGCACCCTTACAAGGCAGGCCATCTCCCTTAGCCCTCTACAACTAATAGTAATTTTGGTTCAAGGTCGCTCGTGGAGTCCCCTAGACCCCATGTGACCGCGAACGATTTTTCGATTTCTTTGTCGTCTCCTAGATTATTTAATTGAGATTAGGATAAAAAGGTACATTGAACTTATGAAAAAGATACATTGAACTTATTTCGTGTAAATTTTTATTAAAAAAGTTAAAGTTCAACTACGTTATTGAAGTATAATTGAGCCTCTGTATAAAAAATGTCGTCCAACGGCCGGATCGAAGATAAAAATAAAAAACTTTTATAATCTATGTAAATAAAGTTCTCGTCGTACATAACCTATTTTCGATTTAAAAAATCACAAAATGGCGGTCGTCGAAAATAAAAGTGTAATTTTGGCAATATTTTTAATTATATTCGGAGGCTTAAAAAATACGAAATAAAAAGAAAAGTAGGTTTTTCAAAATTGGAAACCGGACAATCATACCTAAAGTTATAATTCCGGTCACGTCGATAAAAACGAGAATGAAAGTTTTAGCACACGTCAATCGTTGTGCTTCCTTCTCTCACTCAATTCTCTGTAACTTGGTCAATTTTCAATATTTCAACTCGAACATTTTTTCACATACTCCTGAATATCTATAATTTGAGAAAATGCATAAAAAATCTTTTTTTTTTCCTGTCATAGTGGTGTCCAGCCTTAAGGAACAATATTCCTAAATCGTACCTGTCGAATATTTTTTGTAAATATACATCCAACATGCGTGCCTCGACAATGCCTCTATCTCAAGTTCTTTTCATACCCCCTAATCAGATACCTCACTCAATCAACCTACTCGTCTCTGATGAAAGTGGCCGAAAATTCACGAAAGTTTCACAAAAATTAATTGTTTTTTCCGTCAGACCATGACACACCCGCAATGTCAATATGATTAATTGCACGTTGAACCAACACTTTGTAACCGGAAGACAGGGAAATAAATATTGAAGTACATAGACACGTGCATACCTGCGTGCGTATATGTACCCTCCAATGGCAGTGTGTACACCGATCATCGCCTCGCTGGGAATATATCCGGACGGACGATCCTCTTTCAAAATGTGGAACGTATCCGGAGTTCAGTATCACATATATACATCGAAATCGTTGTCGAGCAAATCGAACAAATTTTGCCTTGAGCCGCGTCTATATGCGTTGCGTTACCGTTGGGGGGGGTTAGAGTATCGAGATTGTAGGCAAACAGGGTGAAAATCCACGAGCCCTCTGCTCTGCCGCACACGACGTAGGTAAACATCGGCGTTACGATATCGGTGAAGCGTTCCCCGATCCATTCGCAAACCTCTCTACCTCTGTGTCTATCTGTTTCTTTCTCTCTCTCTCTCTCTCTCTCTCTCTCTCTCTCTCTCTCTCTATATATATATATATATATATATATATATATATATATATATATATATATACACATATATATATTCATCTGTCTACTTCATGCCTGTATATTACTTCGTACTAGACCCCGTTTTAATTGTTGTACAAACGTAGCCAAATAAAATGCCAAAATAACAAGATAAATGGAATATATATATATATTTTGCTTATTATTTCGGGACTTTCTTTGCCGTTACTATAGAGAGAATAGAATAATAAAATAACAAGATTCAAAAAGATATCGAAAAAAAATCAGATTAACATTAAATTAAATTAAAAACTGAAGAAAAGCAATATAACATGGAAATAAGAAGATACAAAATATAAATGCATGTGTTCGTGTGTGTGTTCAATCGTCTTATTTTTTATTTCATAACATTCATCAAGTCACAGCTATAGAGAGTATATAAAATAAAATATAAAAGGAAATAACAATATAATGAATACATATATATATATATGTACAATATAAATTTATTATATTGTATGTTATTATGTTATAATTGTATATTGTATATTATTATTGTAATATACAATAATAATTGTGTATTACATATTACGGTTACGGTATATTACAATTCCGGTTATAATGGCATATTATTATGTTATTATATAATATATACAATATAATTATATTATATTGTATAAATTGTATATACATGCAATCTTATTGTATTGTTATTTCCTTTTATATTTTATTTAATACACTTTACAGCTGTGATTTGATGAATGTTATGAAATAAAAAAGTAGACGATTGAATATACACACACACACACATGGAAACATAGAATGACGAAATAACAAGATAGCATATATATATATATATATATATATATATATATGTGTGTGTGTGTGTGTGTGTGTGTGTGTGTGTGTGTGTGTGTATTCAATATATATATATATATATATATATATATATATATATATATATATATATACTATCGTTTTGTTTTATTGATGCATGTAACTTTTGGAATTATTTCGATACTTTGTCTCGTAGTAGAGCTGAGACGTAACAGACCGATAAATGATGAATTAAAAAAACTACAAAAACAATGAGCAATCAATCGAAGAATATCTCTCTCTTTCTTGCTCTCTCTCTCTCTCTCTCTCTCATTCTTTCTCCATCTCTGTCTGTCTGTCTGTTTCTAACTCATTCTCTCCTCCCTCTCTCTTTCGTCCTTCGTCGCTGTCTGCCTGTCTATCTCTCTCTCTCTCGTTCTCCCTGGACCTCGCCCTCAGTCCCTGTCACTCCCTCCCGCTGTTCCAGATGCAACGAACGTGCAATGAGTATATGAGCCCGTGCATATACCCAGATCCACAGTATTACGTATATATTCTTATGCATACGTTTCCTGGGCCGCTGAAGCGAATAGTTACGGCGTTATTTTCTTCCGGAAAATCCTCGGGAGATTCAGCGAGCGACGTATGAGAGACAGAAAAAAGAAAAAAAAAGTAGAAGGGAGGAAAAAAAATAGCGCCTCGAAAATTACTTCGAAAGATCGAATCGTTGTTTTCCGATGATCACGAGCAACGACGCACAAGGCGGAAAAAAAGGATTAAAAAACAATTCGCGAAACCTCGATTCGCGATCAATTACGCGTTTGTCCGTGTCGCCTGCAAACCGATTTATGTCACTGGGATTTATCGGAACGTGCAACAACGACGATAATACCGAACTTTTTTGTTTGTTTTTATTTATGCGTTTTCCACGTTAAAATGTGATTCGCCTGTCAGTGTCGTTTTGATTGGTGAAAATTGGTTAGCGAGATACCGATCGCTCGTAACGAAACGATTCAGGGAATCGCCAGCCTAGGGACTGCAGAATGAATAAACGCCGGTCGATTTTGACGCATAGATTTCCCAGTATTGGCAAATTGGTTGCAGTATCGTCGTAATTTGGGGACTGATTCGTGTATGTCCATTTTCAGCCAGGCATTCGATGGAGCTTAGTATTCCTGGCGATTTTTCGAACGCAGATTTCTATCGGTTAAAAAAAGGGGAGGAAAGTCGTATTTCGGTCGCAAAATCGGAATGCCCTGGCGAACTTTGACGGGGTAACCCTCGCTGGAAGCTCAATTTAAAGGGGCAGAATGAAGATTTTTTTTTTTAGTAACACATTGGTTGGAATAGATTATTTTTTTCCCAGCATGGTGTACACATGTTTGTGATTAGACTTTTACTCTCCTAGACTTTTACTCCCATTGCCTCGAAACTTTGGGAGAATATTCTAGCCATATTGTACTATTAGATAATAAAATTGAAAAAAAAAAATGGATTTTTTGAAATTTTCAAAACCACGTAACCCCCTAACCCGACGCACACTGTTCAACTAAATTTGGTTGGTCTTAAATTATTTTTGAAAGTTCACACTATAACAATATGCAAAAAAAACGATTTTTTGAAGTTTCTAGAGAGGAATACCTTCTTAAGGCATCTGGCCACAATGTAATTTTTTTTGCCGACTGCGTCTGGCCTCCTGGTTTACATGGTGGCCAGATGCCTTAAGGCGTTACCCCCACTTGTAGCGCAAAAAAAGGCCTTTTTCATGAATTTTTTTAAAGAAAACTACAAAAGTTTTTTAATCGATCAATATACCATCTTAAAGAACACATCTTGAAGAACTTTCAGTAATTTTTTTATTGAAAAATATTACATTGTTTAGTGGCAAATGGCCGTCAATGAAATAATGTTTTTATATACACGGCTTGCGGTGACCAACATTGCGGCGAAGTGGATCATCTGAAAAAAAAAATGCGGATGGATTTAGTCAAATATAAGTATAAACTAGTCTTCAATCGAAGGATTTTAAAAAATATTCATTTTTCACAAAATGGCGGACAGTCAAAGTTAATGGTTCGATTTTAAGGAAAAAAAACGGCCATTTTTTGGCTATAAAACGGCGATTTTTTTTCGAAAAAAAATCGAACGATTAAAGACTACATTTTTATGTATTAAATAAGCCTGCAAAATTTCAAGAGGATCGGTTCATTAGTGTTCGAGTAATCTTGGTCACCGATTTCAGAAATGCCATTTTGAGAAAAACGCGTTTAAAGTTTCTCTTTCAACGCTCTTTCAACGCGGATTCTTCTCTTTCAACGCTCATATCTCAGTCAATTTTGTTCGGATCGACTTGAAATTTTCAGGACATATTCTCAGATACTTATACATCAAAAAATGCAATAAAAAAAATCTGAATTTTTTCAAAATCGCAAGTGGGGGTAACCCCTTAAATACTTCGCAGCTCGGCGGGTCATTCTTGACATTTGATAAGAAACGTCAAATTCAGGAGCAGCGTCTTGAATGATATTTATTACACAGCTCAACAGCCAATTTGGTGCCGCGAAAATGCAATTTTTTTTCTAAATCTTGTCTCTATACTGATCTTATTTTGACACTTGATATTGATATTCTAAGCAAGATCTGAGAAGTTTACTTCTTTTTTTTTTTTTAAACTGAGTTAATTGAAAAATTTAAGTTTAGAGGATATATATTTTTACATTAACTAAGCTTCTTTTTCGTGATTTTCTTGAGTGAAACTTGTCAAGGCAGTCGCGCATCAATCTCCAAAAGTAATCAGCCATCACGTGTGTGTGTCCCATTTTTTCTGATACCTATCTTCCATGATTTTTGTGTCTTGGTGGAAGCGTTCTCCGTGCTTTTCGCTGATGGAGCCAAGATTTTCTGCGAATGTATCTTGATCCTTTATTCCTATCCCGAAATAACGAAGAGAGCATTTTTCACCAAAACTGTAATCGTTTTCTAAAATTTTCAAATAACATACTCTTCGCATACATAAAAGAACGTAGAAGGTTAGTTCGAACAAGTTCGTTTTCGCTTTGCTGCCGTCGCCATATCGTTGAATTAATTTATAACAAGTATCGTTGAATTTCGTTGAATTATTTATAACAACTAATAAAATTTAAAAAAAAATTCTAAATAAACTGATGACGACACTCATTATGAAATGAAAGTTCATTCGAAAACCTTAACTTTGCCAGCACCAAGAATGTTTTTTTTTTGCTGACTTGTATTTTTCAACCACTGGGGTGTGTACGTTGGAACGCAGAAAATAAAATAAATAAATATATATATATATATATATATATATATATATATATATATATATATATATATATATATATATATGATTGATATTTATTATATTATTATATTATTGAAGGCTTCTTTATTACACGAACTTTAGTCGGGACGGTCAAAGCCTCAGCAAACTACTGTGTCGATGACAAATGTATTTTGTAAATAAATAAAGTCTTGCTGCATTATACCAAAAGTGTCGATGTCCAATGTATTTGGTATTTATTTACCAGGTATCCCATTTTAATTTTACACCTGATTTATCTCGAAAAATATTGCTCTAATTAAATATTGAGTATAATGAAACTGTTTGGATTTAAAGGAGGACGTTCGAAAAATAAATATTTTCTGTCCAAAATCCAAAGTGATGGTGTGAAGATAGCCGACATGTTAAAAAAAATGGGATCATGAATTTTTCACCAAATCATTTATCAGGTCAAGACGAACAACTTGTAGGAAAAGTTTTTTAATAACGTTCATAATTTTTGGTTAGAATATAATTTTTTTACAATTTTAGCGTTATGCAGAATGTACCACGAGGAGGTAAAGCCTTCAACATCCCTAGCGTAAGTGTGTGAGTTTGTTTGGGTTTGTTCGATAGCCCAAACAAATTAAAATAAGGAATAGGTGTTTGAGGCTCGTCACTTCGGCAAAAAAATGGTATTCTAACCTAAAAATTATGAACGTTATCAAGAGACTTTTCCTATAAACTTTATTATTTTTTGAATTTTTGACCAAAAAAGATTTTTTTAACGTCCCCCTTTGATCTTAAAAGTTTCATTATACTGAATACTTGATTGGAGCAGTATTTTTCCAGATAAATCAGGTGTAATATTAATAGGGGACACCCGGTCGATAAATTCAAGATACTGTCTTTTACATGAATAGTTTTATTTTTAACAACTAGAAAGTTCGCGAATGTTCTTGACAAAAGCTCGTCAACGTTTGAAAAAAGCTTCCTACTATTTCTTTCAAGAAATTGTAACTTTTTGGCATTCAGAAAAAAGGCTAAATGCTTCACTCCCCGAACGAGAACGTCTGTCTTTTCGCCGTTGACACTTTGAGAAAAAAAAGCTGAAAGCCTCACGGACCGAAAAAACGCCTAGCTCTTCATCATAGCGCTTTTTAGCGTTTTTTAGAACCAATTCCCGCTTAAGGCGTTTCTAGTATTTTTTTATAGTTTGCCCTGCACCAATTGCGACAACTATTAATTTACACTTTCTAAAATCGTTTTGTCAAAGTTTGTGTGGGTTTGTTTGAGTCTGGTCTAAAAATACTCGTGCAGCAATTGCTAAAACCACTTACTCGTATAAAACTTTCCTAAATTAGTTATCTTCCAAAATTAATTCGACCAAATATGTTTGAGTTTGTTTGGGTCTGATCTAAAATTACTCCTGCAACATTTGCCGAAACTACTTATTTGTTTTTTCTCAAATGAAATCAACCAGACTTGTTGGCGTTCGTTTGGGCCTGATCTAAAATTCTTCTTGCAGCAATTGCTGAAGTAACTTATTTGTATTTTTTTGAATAAATTTGCTGAAACTCCTTATTTCGTTTTTTCTAAAATTAATTCAGCCACACTTGTTTGGGTTCGTTTGGGTCTGATTTGAAATTACTTGCGCAGCATTTGCTAAAACTACTTATTCGTATTTTCCAACGTTAGGGCAACCAGATTTGTTTGGGTTTGTTTGGGTCTGATCTAAAGTTACTCCCGGAACATTTGCCGAAACTACTTATTAATTTGTCCTAAAATTAAATCAACCAGAATGTTTGGGTTTGATTGGATCAGGTCCAAAATTCTTATTGCAGGAATTGCTGAAGTAACTCATTTGTATTTTTTTTAAATGAATTGGATCTGGCTTGTCGGGGTGACTTTGGGCCTGATTTAAAACCATTATATTGTGGACGAGATGAAGTTCGCCAGAACACAAGTTACCCAAATTCCGCAACGCCTCGAGAGAAGTCGTTCACACGTAACAAACTCTGCTCGACTGAGTATAAGCGTTCGCTTGCTTGCAACAGGAGCGGTAAAGATACCCACCCACTCCCTTAAGAGATCGTACACGATTGTTGTAATCTCGAAGAAGTTACGTAATACAGCAGAAGCATTTCGGGATCAACCGAGAGCTCGTTACCGCCATGGTGCCTCGTTAATGCACTGTTAACCCAATCGTAACTGGTAATTACGTTGCGTACATTGTACGTGCCCTCGCCGATAATGGAAAGGGCCTATCACGCAATATTTAACTTTTCGAAACGTCTGGCGCGTTGATGTAACTTTTCGCTGGGTAGCGGGGCACGGCAATGTGGGGAGAGATGATTTTAGAATTATTTTAGAATACTTATTAAGCAGTTGCAGCAATCGCTGCAGGTAACATTTTAGATCAGACGTAAACGAAAAAAGTAAAACTAGTTTTAGAGAGTATAAATAAATAGTTGTAGCAATCGTTGCGGGAATGATTTGATAGAAGACCCAAACAAGCCCGAACAAACTAACTTTGGTATACATAAATTAATAGGTGTAGCAGTTGATGCAGAAATAATTTTAGACGAGGCAGTAGTAACGCCTCGGGCAGAAATTGATTTCTAGAAAAATGGTGGAGGCATCAATAACGAAAAGTCACTTTTTTATGCACGACATTTGTAGCATTTTCTCTGCGTGCTGAACGTTAAGATTGCTTTAGAGAAATAATTATAAGATTTTTTTTTAAATACAAGCTTTTAGCAACAACGTTGGGAGGTTTTGAAGTTTTATTTTCTTACATTACTTACAATATATCTGGTATTCGTGGAGATAAACACCAAACAATGTCGTCATTGAGACGTTTGGCGGTTTCTAAAATGTTAATTATTTTTAAAGAGACCTTGGTATTTATCTAAAGGAACACCAAATAAATGTGTCGTTGACATTTTTTGCGGCTTCCCCAATAAATAGGTCCTTTAGAACAGTGTCCATTACGAAAAAAAAAAAACGCTTGGCTCTTTGTTAAGAACCTTATCACATTACTACTCCGTGTTGCTTAAGGGGTTACCCCCACTTGCGATTTTGAAAAAATCGATTTTTTTTATTGCATTTTTTTGAAGTATAAGTATCTGCGAATATGTCCTGAAAATTTCAAGTCGATCCGAGCAAAATTGACTGAGATATGAGCGTTCAAAGAGAAGAATCCGCGTTGAAAGAAATCTTCTTCTTGAAATTTTGCAGGCTTATTTAATACATAAAAATGTAGTCTTTAATCGTTCGATTTATTTTTCGAAAAAAAATGGCCGTTTTGTAGCCAAAAAACGGCCGTTTTTTTTTCGTTAAAATCGAACCATTAACTTTGACTGTCCGCCATTTTGTGAAAAATGAATATTTTTTAAAATCCTTCGATTAAAGACTAGTTTATACTTATATTTGACTAAATCCATCCGCATTTTTTTTTCAGATGATCCAGTTCGCCGCAATGTTGGCCACCGCAAACCGTGTATATAAAAACATTATTTCATTGACGGCCATTTGCCACTAAACGATGTAATATTTTTCAATAAAAAAATTACTGAAAGTTCTTCAAGATGTGTTCTTTAAGGTGGTATATTGATCGATCAAAAAAGTTTTGTAGTTTTCTTTTAAAAAATTCATGAAAAAGGCCTTTTTTGCGCTACAAGTGGGGGTAACGCCTCAACCAAGGCATATTTTGTCGGCATTGACCTTTTTAGCATTGTTCTAGAATGACTTCCTCCAAATCCTACCACCAGGACCTCACCAAACATTATCACGTAAAAATTACTACATCCGCATTTGTCGTCCGGAAAAATAACAATATAAAACAAATAACAATTTGAGACTACTCAAAGAGAATGGGCCTAATACGCGAACCCGGTCATGTCGCGAGAGTAAATGTACTCAAAAAGTACTCCGTACGCGAGAGCGTCGTTATCGACTGCGTTGTTCCCGCCAGGCGTTTTACGAGATCGTAACGACATTTTCCGCCGATGACGTGAAAAGCGCGCTCTTCCACTCAGTGTTTTTACGAGCACCAGGTTTAGCGAAGAGAACATATCCGGGTCGAGAGTCGACATCATTGGGATATCCGACAACGATGCAATACCATTTTACGATCGAAACTTTCCGATGCGTTCATTATTGCTCGATTCGTAGCTGCGAACGATCGGTACTCGTCGATTTTCAGAGCAGCCCTCTCTGCATCCCATTTGAAAGAATTGCCGTGAATCAAACGTTGTCATCGTACCTTCATGACCTATCTCTGATATAGGACTCATCAGTATCAAAGATACCCAAGAATCTTGGTATTGGGAGTCATCAAGAAGTATCGATGTTTTTCTTGATGACAGGTTGATAGGTAGCTGAGCCATGATGGATGTTTGATCACGGAACCACAATCAACTCATCCACTACATCATTTTCCATTCGCACCATAACAGCGAATGCTGAGAGCATCTGACTCGAAGAAATTTTCAAAAATGAAACGATGTCATTGTGTCTTCAAGACCTCTCTCTGATATAGGACTCATCAAAATTAGAGGAACCCAAGAATCTTGGCATTAGGAGTCGTCAAAAAATATCAATATTTTTGTTGATGACAGGTTGATAAGCAGCTTGAGCCATGATGAATGTTTGATCTTAGAACTACAATCAACCGATCTGCGACATCATTTTCCATTTGCAGCTTTCCAGCGGATGCGGCGAGCATCCGATTCGAAAGAATTTTTAAGAATGAAACGATGTCATTGTGTCTTCATGACCTGTCTCTGATATAGGACTCATCAGAATGAAAGAAACCCAAGAATATTGGTGTTGGGAATCATGAAGAAGTATCGATGCTTGATGACAGGTTGATAGGTAGCGTGAGTCATGATGGATGTTTGATCGTAGAATAACAATCGACTGATCCGCTACATCATTTTCCACTCGCAGCTTGTCAGCGGATGCCAAGAGCATCCGATACGAAAGAATTTCATAAATTAAACATTGTCATTGTGTCTTCATGATCTGTATCAGATATAGGACTCATCAGAATCAAATAAACCCAAGAATCTTAGTATTGGGAATCATAAAAAAGTATCGATGTTTTTCTTGACGACGGTTTGATAGGTAGCCCGAGCGATGTTGGGTGTTTGATCGTAAAATAGCAATCGACTGATCCACCACATATTTTTCCGTTTGCAGCTTGTCACCAAGTCAAATTCGGCGTGCAGGGCATCTTCGGGCCGTCCGATCCCATCCTGGGACAGCACATACACAGCATATGCGATGCCCTGGACATTCCGCATCTGGAGGTCAGGCTGGACCTGGACGCGGAGGCGAAAGAGTTCAGCATCAATTTGCATCCCGCACAAAGACTGCTCAACGCGGCATACCAGGACGTCATGGACTTCCTCAACTGGACCAAGGTGGCGATCGTCTACGAGGATGATTACGGTAAGTCCAATATTCCTATACCGAACCCGGAAATCCTAGTGGATAAGGTGAACCATAAAAATGAAGGGACAATGGCCGGGCAACACTGGACCCTTCGACGCAGCTCCAGTTAAACAATTTAGTAAACCGTCTCATTGATTGCCTGGAGGCTCTCACTGACAAAGTGAGACCACCCTGCAGGACTCCATCCGAGTCTTAATAACTGGGGCTCCTACAGAGTCAAGTCAAATTAAGGGTGTTCCCGACTGAAGCTCCAACTCAATTTGTCCACTGGAACGATTTCCAAAGAACACCACCTTTTTCATCATCGACCGCAGCAAATGAGCTAACGATTCGCAATATCGTCCATGAAGTCTGGCACGAATTTCGCCGGGTAGTTTGCGGGTTTCTTGTACCGGGAGAGGAGGTTTTTGCCAATGGGAATCTGACAGGAATGCGATCTTAATAACGACGACACCGTGAGAGTCTCAAGGGGTAGCGCGGGTTATGACGTGGCCCAAGATGTGAACGCGCACGTGTGGGTTATCGAAAAAGACAAGGCTGATATGTCCCCGCAGAGTGTTTTGTACGAGCCAGCCGAAGAGTCCGAATATTGGAGAAGCATAGCCCCGTGGCGTGCGAATTTTTCATGTCGTCTATTTCCATCGTTAAGCTTCAAGGATCTGGAGCATCCCATGCATATTCATCCGTCACCTGATATGTCGGACTTATATGTGCCATCTCCGCCTTGTCGTCCATCAAACACCGTTTTTGGCACAATCTACAGATATATGGCAATTCCATGTCTATTTTGTGGTAAATCTGGCAGCGGAAAATAACTCATTTGTGACGTCACTGAAATGCAGTACTGCTAGATATATGATGAAAGGATATTCCGAACCTGTCATATCTACATGAAGATGGCTATCAGCGCTTCCAGCTGTTTTGAGGATGGTGCTTGAAATTTGTTCAGACATACCGGTTTTATCAACTGGATAATGCCCAGTTGATTTTCGGGCCAGGAGAGTCCCTGAAATGACCTTTGTGTGAGAAAACGCTTACCAATTAGACATATCCACAAGTGATTTGTAAGACTCGAAGTCGAATATCCTTAATATCATCTTTTTCTGTAATATATATATATATATATATATATATATATATATATATATATATATATATATATATATACATAGATTAAATCGATATTTGTCCTTTTGCCCTCGAGGTTTCCTTTACCCATCCCTCCGTCGTTCTCGTTGCCAAATCGGTCTTTGGGTTATTTCGATCCCTTGACATTTAGCCTCGACGACACGCAGGTCACATTAATTTTCGTACACGTCAAAATCAGGCTTCATTCGATTTCGCCAGTGAGCAAATTGCGCGATCACCGTTGTTAATTCAATTCCAACGAAATATCTGTTTTAATTTTATCTTTACGATGCTGGAGTTTTCATCGTTGGATCTCGATGAAAATTCTTGGCATTTCCTTGCAATATTTAAGATTCGAAAATCACTTGAAGTTTTCGTGAGGATCCTCGTTTGGCGACTTTTAACCTAAATAAAAGGGATTTTTAAAGAGAGAGCATTATATTAATATAAACTATATTAAATAAAGAGAGAGCACAATATTAAAGACATTTACCTTTAATATTGAATTAATGTCGACATTAAACCTAAGAATGATGAAAAAATTGAAAAAAAAACACGTGTTGCGTTTCGAAGATGCAAGCTCCGAGATAATTGTTTTCTTCTAATTTTCGTGTCGTTAGTAATTACTACAGAATGTCGAATTTGTTTTTTTTTTTTTCAATTTTTAGTGGGATTATGGAACGCCTTACATCAGACACTAAGAAGAAGCCACATTACTTCACGATGTGGGATTCTTAGCCGCCAAAATCTGTCTATCTCTTTATTTTTTCTTCTCCCCCTTCCGCCCCCTTCACTTCCAATTGATTCAAATAATAGAAACGATCTGTAACGAAATTTTCGAAAAACTCAAAAATTGGTTACCAAGCACCCCTTACACTTTCATTATACGTAGAGATAGAGATTTACAGATTTGCAGAGTCTGCTTTATTATGTGTACATTTTTGTTTTTGGCTTAATTTGGTCTTCAGCTAAACATTTTTTTTCTTTTTTAATATACATTGCCTATTAAATAGAATAACGAACTGCAAAAGTCATTGCTGAAAATTTACAAAATAGACAAAACTCATGACTGTTCATCAATCTTTGTTTCTCTGGTCGTTTGTTCATTTCTTTATTCGTTTGTGCTCGTTTGGTTTTAAAATGATATTTTTTATGTTTGTTTGTTGTAACGTTAATTAACTACATCGCGTAATGCCCATCAGCCTAAATCGTTTTCCAGACTTCAAGCTGTATATCTGTGAAAGATTCATCAAAATTTATTCAGTCGTTCTCGAGTTACAAACGAACAAACATTGTCATCACAGGTTGTCATCGGATGTGGAAAGCATCCGATTTGAAAGAATTTCAATGAATAAAACGATGTCATTGTGTCTTCATGACCTGTCTCTGATATAGGACTCATCAGAATCAAAAATACCCAAGAATCTTAGTATTAGAAATCATCAAGATGTATCGATGTTTTTCTTGATGACAGGTTGATAGGTAGCTTGAGCCATGATGAATGTTCGATAGCGGAACAACAAACAACTGATCCGCCACATCTTTTTCCGTTTGCAGCTTGTCATCGGATGCAGAGAGCATCCGGTTCAAAAGAATTCCCATGAATAAAACGATGTCATTGTGTCTTCATGACCTGTCTCTGATATAGGACTCATCAGAATCAAAGATACCCAAGAATCTTAGTATTAGAAATCATCAAGATGTATCGATGTTTTTCTTGATGACAGGTTGATAGGTAGCTTGAGCCATGATGGATGTTCGATCGCGGAACAACAATCAACTGATCCACCACATCTTTTTCCGTTTGCAGCTTGTCATCGGATGCAGAGAGCATCCGGGTCGAAAGAATTCCCATGAGTCAAACGATGTCATTGTGTCTTCATGACCTGTCTCTGATATAGGACTCATCAGTATCAAAGATACCCAAGAATCTTGGTATTGGAAATCATCAACAAGTATCGATGTTTTTCTTGATGACAGGTGATAGGTAGCTTGAGCTATGATGCATGTTTGATCGCGGAACAACAATCAACTGATCCGCCACATCTTTTTTCATTCGCAGCTTGTCATCGGATGCGGAGAGCATCCGGTTCGAAAGAATTCCCATAAATGAAACGATGTCATTTTGTCTTAATGACCTATCGCTGATATACGACTCATCAAAATTCAAGACACCTAACAATTCCAGTCATCTCGGATTAAATACTCGAGAATCTTGGTAGCCTTGAATCAAATACCCAAGAATCTTGAGCAGTTATATTATATGTAGAGATATATATTTTTATTAATACTTGTATAAAAATATCAAAGAATCTTAAGCAGTTCTATTATAGACATAAAGATAAGTAAATACATGTAAAGATACATAGTAGCGCATGTTTAATTGTCCCCTAATATTCATTTTACAGGACTGAAAATTCAAAACAAAAATTCGAAAGCTCGTCGTAGTCGATATTAAAATATAAATTATACAAAAAAATAGCAACAAAAAAGATTATCGGTTAGAATTCAATAATAGTATTCAGCAATACAGCTCAAAGAGGAACATGATATACACACACATTATTTTTCTCTTATCGCTTTAGGCAATTCATCCGAGTCGGCGGATAAAATCAAAACTGAATTAGGCCTTGATTAAATTGCGTCGAGGAAATCGTCTAAAAAAATTTGCGAAACGTCCGCGTACAGCGTACATAGAACGATGCGACGAGATCGATTGCGTACCTGGGGAAGCTCCTCAAGTGAGACTTAACACGTTTCTCAGTGTCCCCTCTCGTTCGCCCTCTCCACCAAGACTCCCGGTCACTCCACGTACGGTGTGTATAACTATAATACGTATTATAGTTTTTCGGATCGATCGGGCCTTTTCACGGCATCGAA
This sequence comes from Ophion ellenae, assembly GCA_963210295.1. Taxonomy (NCBI): domain Eukaryota; kingdom Metazoa; phylum Arthropoda; class Insecta; order Hymenoptera; family Ichneumonidae; genus Ophion; species Ophion ellenae. Next base: position 70,835,584 of record OY723385.1, on the reverse strand, counting down.
GAGAACTAGGTGACAAGGCAAAAATCAACGTACCTACTGCCATATGGAATTAATGATCACGAGACACTCACATCCTGACACGCCGTTCCTGAAGTATTCTTCGCGGATATACGGCAGAAAAAAGTCCTTCAGATTTTTCCGAACTCAGGATTTTTCGATAAATCTGCATGTACACCGACGTGACAATTAATCGATCCGACTTATTATATGAAAAGACAAGTGAATTGACGTCTTCGGGAAAAATTAACGAGCCAACGGAGACCGTTCTCGTCCTGGATGCTAACAATTTTTTTTTCTTCATGTGAACTCGATTAATAATAATTTTGAGAATAATGGTCCGAGTTGTGCTCTTATTGAAAATCATTGCGAGGTACTCGATTTTCTCGTTAGGTCTGATTATTGCCTAATTGGATTGATTACTCCAAAGCTGCCCATGATTCGGAATATTTATGTATGAACGTATATATGAGAAAGGGTGATTTTGAAGACAGTCAAATACGAGGACCTTGCCCACAGCCTGTCGTCACCGTACTTGACTTCGCGCAAACCCAAATGAGGTTGAATTCATTTGAAAGAAACTTCACGCGTCTGAATGAGCTCAAGGGCCAAGAAAAACAGATCGGTGTTGGATCATTTTTGCTGACAAGAATATTAGGCTGGCGAGGACGATACGTTACAGATAATTCATACATAGTCATGCAAGGTCGAGTTTTTAGTTGATGAATATTCATAAACAATAATGTTGTTGTTTAAGGGGAGATATACACCTAGGAGCCGGAAAAAAGGTCATTTTTGTGAATTTTTTCGAGGAAAACTATTTGAAATTTTGGATTGGGGTTTTAATTATCTAAAAGTATAGGGGAGACCGGGGCAAAATGGTATAGCGGGGCAAAACGGTACCGGGGCAAAACGGCACTGGGGCATAATGGGATCGGGGCATAATGGGATAGCAAAAAATGAAGTTTCTTGGGTGCTTGATTTGGGGCAAAATGGGATAGGGGCAAAATGGGACACACAAAAATGAAGTGTCGCAGCCCGCTGAATTTGGGGCAAAATGGGATGACAGGAAAATTCATGCTTCGGCTCTATGAAAGAGCTGTTGAAACATAATCTAATCTAAATGGTGCTTGTGGTTCGTTTCAGTCCACATATACGCAGATAATACGGACTGACCGATATATTTGTCGACACATATCCGTCGATTTCATGGGGAGCGGCGGTCCTAGTTTCATAAAACAATTTACGTAAAAATTGACAAGAGTTAGATTTTCATCAATGGCTTGAAAATCAGTATCAGTAACGTGCAGTTGGCAGAAAATAAATAAAAAAAAACAAAGAAAGATAAAAATTTAAAAAAAAAACCATAAATTGCGCGCGTCAGATTATAAAAATTACTTGATTATTTAAATAATTAATAACGACAAAGAAATTGTACCAATCGAATAAGAAGGCTCAAATAACAATTTACGTCAAGTTTGGTACAGTTCTGACCGCAGAATCAAAAGTAATTGTTTAACAAACTTTAATAACAAATGAAAAATTAGTATTTTTTTGAATGTTGAAGTACTTAAATTTATTGGATTCAACGAATCCTGACGAGCCGAGCACGAACTGTTGTTGTAAAGTCAAAAATAATGATAATTGTTTAAGCGATTGAGTTAACAAATAAAAATTGTCGTATTCTTTAATGTTAAATTACTACGATTAATCAAATTTCAACGAAATCGAACGAGTCGACCTTGAAACATTGCCTTAACCGCATGTCCAATCATTATATTTGGTCAAACAATGAATATCAAAAAATCAATTGAAGTTTTAGACTGCATTAATAGTCATTAATGCATTAATAGACTACACCAAACTTGCGAAGATTCTAACCGAATGATAAAAAATTATTATTTAAACAATTTCATTAACAATTAAATTGTTCGAATCAAATTGTTACGCTCGATTAACAATTTCCAAGAAATTTCAGAAAATGCCGATCGTACAATGAAGAATAAATATTTGAACAATTCAATTAACAAATGAAAACCGCTGCAGTCTTTAATATTAATAAATGATTACGCGTAATCGAATCTCAACGATATAAAATGAGTCGATATCAAAATACGTCTTTAAAAATATGCTAATTAATGCAATTTAGTTAAACGATAAATATCAACAAACTTATCGTATCACCTGGATTGTTAAGCTCAATTAACATATCCATTGTTTTATTGAATGCATCGGCCGTAGTTTCGTGAAAAAATAACTATTTCCACAAAATAGAACTTTTTTTCATCCGCCATATTGGATTTTCAGTTTTTAGTTTTTCATTCCAAACTCCTATCCTCAATTCATGAAATCAATGTCTTATGTTTTTATTCGTTATCTAAACGATTACGTATTTATTCATCTATCATTATTTCGCAACAAAATCATGAGGTACATTTTATTGTTGTTGAACCCTAGTCAATGTTATTTTTGTTTAGCAGTGAGACGCCATACGCGTCCATTGTGAGTCGTTTTTATATTTGTAACTAATCTAATCTAAAAGATTCGTTGTAATTCATGCGAGAAATGGGCCCACTATTCATGTGCCCATGCTGACGATAACTTAATCGAGTACGTTTGCGACAATTGTGCCGATAAAAATTAGCTTAGTTAAACAAGCAATAAAAATTAAACATTGCCACCGTTAAATTACAGTATCGTAAGTAGAGTGTGACCCAAATATCGTGTAACATTAAATAAAACCTGTTTTCACTCATTTATCACCCCTCGTTTTTTACCCCTGCATTTCTTTCGTTTTTGCATCGAATTATTCTACTGTCCCATTTTGCCCCAACCGCCTCTTTCTGAGGAGCCTGATTTTCTCCGGCCCATTTTGCCCCAGTCCCGTTTTGCCCCAATGACGTATTTTCCAGCAGTGTTGATTTTCACTATTCTATTTTGCCCCAAACCCGTTTTGCCCCGGTCCCATTTTGCCCCGGTCCCATTATGCCCCGCTATACCATTTTGCCCCGGTCTCCCCTATACATTCAAAAATATTTTTAATTTTCTTTATTTAAAAATATCAAAAATATACAAGGATATTGTATGATCCTTGGAACGTCGTAAAAAAATCTGCGTATACGGTACCCACAGGCGTTTCTTCAAAAATCATCTGAAAAAAAAACCAGAAAGATTATTAAATTCGATACTATAATCTAGTACTTGTCATAGCCGATTTTGAAAATATCGATTTATGACAAAATGGCGGACGTTTGAACATAAATAGTGATTTTTGAGCCAAAAATTAGTTATTATTTTGCCTATAAAACAAAAACTAAGTAACGAAAAAAAAATCCTATGACAAGTACTAGGATGGTACTACAAGTATGGACAAGTATGGACAAGGACACTTGTATGGACAAGTACTATAATGGTATATAGAATAACCACGAAAAACCTCAAGGAAATCGGTTAATTGGTTTTCGAGAAATTTTGGATACCGATTTTAAAAACGTGGTTTTGAGAAAGACGCGTTTGAAAGTTTGGGAATGAATAAATGATGAAATTTGTCAACGTACATGGAATCATCGATACCAGGCCCATAGTGTAGGTCTTCTACGGTCGACGGAATGTTCATAGCTTCTAAATCCTCGACCTCGACCATCTAGGTGTATATCTCCCCTTAAACGAAGGGCCGCTGTTGTTGGATAACCAATCGGTGTCAGTGGTTCTGGTAACTAGGCTTATCTGAAATGGAAAATTACAAAATATACCTTTAGTGCAATAATTAAACTTTCGTATGACCGGATACTTTTGTGAAATTTTGAAAATTACGAAAATGGAAAATTGTCAAGAAAGTTAGATTTTCGAGAAAAATTGAAGGACACCACTGTGACGGGTAAAAAATATCGATTTTTTTGTATTTCCTTAAAGACGTATATTCAGGAATATGTTTAAAAAAATCTAAGTTAAAATATCTAAAATTAACCAACTTACGGACGATTTAGTGAGGACAGCTAGCGCAACTATTTGGGTGTTCTAAAACTTTCAATAGCGTTTGTTCGGAACAACTTTTCTCGACCTGGCCGAAATCATAACACTAGCTATGATTGTCCGATTTTCAAATAAAAATAACCAAATATCCGTAATTGCAGTAGTTATCTTACGTAGCCGTTTTTTTAATTTAGTATTTTTCAAGCCTCCGAATGTACGTATAAATTTTGCCAAAATTACACTTTTTTACCTCTTGTCATTTTATAAAATTAATTTTTTTTTTTTGAAAAATAACTACGTATAACGAGAACTACATTTATATACATTACGATACTTTTTTCATTTTTTTTTAACCAACCGTTGTCAAGTTTTCGATCCAGCCATTGGACCACATTTTTTATACATTTTTTATACATATAAATGTTTAATTTATTCAAAATAAAAGTTTACGCGAAATAAGTTCAATATATGCTCAATAACATACCGTTTTTCCGACTCCCAAATAAAAAATCTAGTGCACAAATAAAAACGCAAAATACCACCTTTTTCAATCCGTCACAGTGGTGTCCTCGCTTAATCATTCCTCATTAACAAATGGATAAACATGTCAGAAAACTGTTCGGTCATACGATAGCAAATGTTAGAAACTTCGCTCTGTTTCATAAAACAGTTTTGGGAAAAACGCAAAAGAAAAAAGGGTACATCGCAGCTGGGTGGTTTGCGGTAGTACATTGAGCGATCTGACCCTTCACGAGAATCATCATAACTCGTTCAATTTCTGGAATTTTTAATGTTAAGGAGCTAAAAATCTAGAGGCCCGAAAAAGGGCCAAATGCCGATTTTTTTCTGGGAAACGTTTGGTGAAGAAAAAAGCACTTTTTTCAACACAAATTCACATGTATTAAGAGCGTTGAAAAAAAACCACCAAAAAATACAGAGAGCCAAAAAACATGACCACCGGCAGATGATGAAATGTTTTCGCGACGTTTGGCGGTGGACACTTTCCAGTTTAAACGGTCCATCCAAAATCTAAAAATCAAACGGGTTATTGAAGTTAACAATAAATACGAGTCGTTGACGATCGTCGTTTTTTTAATGTTTTTTTTTAACAACATGACGACGAATTAAAACTTGAGCAAACAGTATCTATGAAAAAAGTCGTTATTTTTACGAAACTATAAAAAAACGAAGATCGATTTTAGAAAACATGAGATCGTCAGCGACCTTTAAATGTTTCTCGTCGTATCTCCTGTAAGTTTGGAAATAATCCATCCAGTGGTTTTCGAGATATCATGTCCACCGACTTTGAAAACAGTGTATCGCGAAAAACGCGTTTTGACTGGTAGAAGCTGTAGCTCATTCAATTTTAGGAATATTTCCATGAAATTTTCAGGAAATGTAGCTAAACGGTGATACTATCGAATAAAAATATTTTCGGCAAATGTAGTTTTTTGACCCACCCAGGTAGATGTAGCCCGTCAAGGCGGTATGTACATTTAGACAGGAAAAAAAAGCAATATTGAGGAATTTTTTTAACTAAGAAATAATTCTTCGACCATTATCAAACTTTAGGTATAATACAATAGTATATTTAAGTATACAAAACATTTTTTTTTAATGAATTCTTTTTTAATGAATTTTTTTTTAATGAATTCATTGATGAAAATTGTTGAAGCAAGGTCGCCGCGGGAGTTGCGAATCGGCGTGCAGTCTAGCTTTCCGTAGACTTTGATTTGAAAAAACGTTCAAACATTTTTTCAGTTAGAACATGTATAGTTTCTATGTGACGGCAAGTAAAATAAAGAAAATGTAAATTTAAGAAAATGGCACGCATTTACAAAAAAAAATCAACATTTCACGCAACATTTCCGTAAAATGTGGATTAAAAAAAGACGTTTTTTTTTCAATTTGTCAAAAACAACTCTCGTCAAGTAAAAGGTACCAATATTATCAATATATCTACCAAGTTTTAACTCAATCAGCTTAATTGTGTTTGAGCAATCCTGCACGCCAATTTCGATAATGCAGTTTCGAGAAAAACGCGTTTGAAGTTCAAGCCCGCTCCGAATTCGAGCGGTGAGGCACAGCGTTGACGGGATGTAACGTTTGACGTTTTTCGAATTTCGCTTTGAAACTTTGGGAAAATATTCTATATATATAGTTCTATCGTTTAAAGACGAAAAAAAGAAATCGATTTTTTTATCGTTGTAAATGTATATCCCGCCTTAAGGGACTAGGCCACTCTAGAGGCCGGAAAAATAAGCTTTTTGGGGATTTTTTTTTTCAGAAAAACTACAAAATGAATCGAGATTACAAAAAAGAGTGTTTATCATAAATATCAGTGACTGTATAAAATAATTTTTTGAAGCGATTAATTTTTAAATTGGCGGCTGTGCAGCGTTTACCTCAAAACTGCATTTTTTTAGTTGGCCGGAAACATAACTCAGACAATTTTCAACCGATACACTTAAAATGTTGAATATATCCTGAAGAATTCATTGTCTATGGAAGTACGCGGGATTTTTTTTTATATTGCATAGTTCATTTGTTATTAACAATTACCTGACGAAATTTTTCGCTTTCCAAAAATTTGCCTAAAAAATCGTCAGATAATTGTTAATAACAAATGAACTATGCAATATAAAAAAAAATCCTACGCACTTCCATAGACAATGTATTTTTCAAGATATATTCAACATTTCAAGTGAATCGGTTGAAAATTGTCTGAGTAATGTTTCCGGCCAACTTAAAAAATGCAGTTTTGAGTTAAACGCTGCACAGTCGCCATTTTGAAATAAATTGCGTCAAAAAAATTATTGTATACAGTCACTGATATGTATGATAAACACTCTTTTTTGTAATCTCGATTTATTTTGTAATATTCCTGAAAAAAAACCCAAAAACCTATTTTTTCAGCTTCAAGAGTGGCCTAACGCCTTAAAGCGGTTCTCTAGATTCTCGGCTGTTTTTTTACGGCTTTTTCAATAACTTTTTACGGGCAAAGCATCGAAATAATCAATCTCATTGTTTTTGCATAATCTTTATTAACATTTAAATAAGCTTTACAAATTTTTTGAAGTCAAAATATATAATAGAATAAAAGTTATAGTGGCCGACAGGAAGACATCAAGTAAAAGAGGTGCTTGACGGTGACCAAGATTGCGGCTGTTCTGCTTTTCTGAAATCAAAAAACCAAACGGCATTTTAATCTTCATATTTAAGACTAGCGATTGAACTAGAGTGAATTCTAAATTACAAAAATTGACTTTTTTATACACTTTTGAAAATTACATTCTATTTTTTACTCATTTTTTCTTAAGTTTTTCGCTCGTAAAAAAAAAACTATCGAAGCAATCATGATAATCCTAGTTCAATCGCTGGCTTATAACATATTAAAGATGCTGTATAAATTTGAACAAGATCGGTGCAGTAGTTTCTGAAATATCGTGGTCACTGTTTCGAAAATATGGTGTTTCGAGAAAAACGCGTTTGAAAGTATACCTGCTCGTATACCTGCTCCGTTCCAGGGCCGTAACTTGTGAACCACTTCGAATATCGAAAAATCCTTTGGCACACATTTTCTACACATGTTGTAGATGTGATTTATGAAAAAAAAATCGATTTTTTCGACCCGAGAAACTAGAGGACCGCCTTAAGCCCCTACGCTATAAAACTGTGCAATAATAAATAGTATTTTCCAAGCTTATGGAGACCCCTCAGCACACATGCCTCTGGGCAGTATCCGTCGCGTGCAACAAGATTAAGCATCGATCCGCTGGTGATCAAGTACGCGAGCTCATACTAGCTTAACTATCTCCCTTAATCGCACGAGATATAACCGAGTGTATGCATCGCGAGAGGGATAAGACAAGGATAACCGTTTCCGGATCTTTGGTGCAAGGGGGAACGTTTCGTGGCAAGTACGGCAGTCCGTCATATGTATTAGGCATTGCCAAAAAATTTTGGGATTCCGAGCACGATCGCAAATGACTCGCCATTACAGGATCCCGCGCGACATATCCAAGTGAATGTCTCGTATTAGGTTTTCGTATAAACGCGGCAAAAGACAGACCTGGTGAGACAATGGCACGAAGTAACATGTCTCTGGCGAGATATCCTCCAAAGTCCCCGGAGAAATTATCTTCCGTCTCCAAACGCGGGGTTTATTCTTTCTTTCTTTCTTTCCATGGCAATCTTCTGTTCTCTTTTTTTATTTCTTAAATTTTGTTCTGTTAAAACTCACGGATTGGTCCTTTTGCTTCGCAAATCGATAATACCATTCACTCATTTTCGTTTTTCATTTAAGGCACCATTTTAGTCGGGAAATTTGGAAAATGCGATTTTTTTGGCATTTCCTTAAAGTATGGACTTTTTACCCTTCGAATGCACACTTCCGCCACGAACTGACTGCATGTGGGGTCGATTCGACCCCAGACGTTTTTCAGATCGTTGTATTTCGGTACATATGCATTTCTTTTGTAGAGACGTTTTTGTAGTTAACGATCCTTATTTTATGATTAAAAAATTATGTTTTCAGAAAAACGAAAATTAAGGCGTTACCCCCACTTGTAGCGCAAAAAAAAGGCCTTTTTCATGAATTTTTTTAAAGAAAACTACAAAACTTTTTTAATCGATCAATATACCATCTTAAAGAACACATCTTGAAGAACTTTCAGTAATTTTTTTATTGAAAAATATTACATTGTTTAGTGGCAAATGGCCGTCAATGAAATAATGTTTTTATGTACACGGTTTGCGGTGACCAACATTGCGGCGAAGTGGATCGTCTGAAGAAAAAAATGCGGATGGATTTAGTCAAATATAAGTATAAACTAGTCTTTAATCGAAGGATTTTAAAAAATATTCATTTTTCACAAAATGGCGGACAGTCAAAGTTAATGGTTCGATTTTAACGAAAAAACAACGGCCGTTTTTTGGCTATAAAACGGGCATTTTTTTCGAAAAAAAAATCGAACGATTAAAGACTACATTTTTATGTATTAAATAAGCCTGCAAAATTTCAAGAAGATCGGTTCATTAGTGCTCGAGTAACCTTGGTCACCGACTTCAGAAATGCCATTTTGAGAAAAACGCGTTTAAAGTTTCTCTTTCAACGCTCTTTCAATGCGGATTCTTCTCTTTCAACGCTCGTATCTCAGTCAATTTTGTTCGGATCGACTTGAAATTTTCAGGACATATTCTCAGATACTTATACTTCAAAAAAATGCAATCAAAAAAATCGATTTTTTCAAAATCGCAAGTGGGGGTAACCCCTTAAGTGCCTAAACATTCATTCAAAGTGGGAGATGCGTTGAAAAATACGTCCTTGCACGAAAAAGATCATAATTTTTTTTTTTTCAAAGTAAAAAAAAATCCTTTGCAGTTTTTAAAGAGGAAGGTTTGTAGATACGAGGAAAAAATATATATATAAACAACGTAATGATCAACATTCAATCTCAGGACTGTAGCCTCCGCATGGCCCGGTCACGTACATGATCTCGGGAACTAGATTCATCTGAAGTAAAAAATGGAGAAATATACTTTTAGTACAATGGTGAAGCTACAAACCCACCGGATACTTTTTCGAAATTTTGAAGCTTGCATAAATTGCACTGTGTTGAAGAAAAAAATGTCGATTTTCGACAAAAAAAATAACGACTTAAAACGTTTGTTGTTAACAAACGGCGGAACATATGAAAAAATCATCCGGTCTGTCGATTGAATATGTTATAAAATATGTTCAGTCCAAATTTGAAGTAATTCGGACGATTAGATTTTGAGATATGACGAGAGAAGAAAACGTACTAAATCCACTTTTTCCGTATACAATTTTCGTATAAATGTTTGGGCCTGCTCAATATCTTCGGTGGTTCTTTATGGTTTCGGTTACGGGCCATACAAACAGGACATTTATTTGGTTCTAGAATCGTTTATTTTTTCGTTGTAAACAATTTAATTGTTATAATGACGATTGTGACGAAAAAGTGCATTTTGTAGAAAAACGTTTGAAATAAAAAATGTTTCTTTCTGAATTAACAATAGAAAATGTCTCTTTCATTTTTTTTTTGAATATGAAGAAAGAACATTTTTACGACAGAGACGGAACGATGAGTGAAAGGGACAAATTGATGAGTGAGAGACGATGCGATTAGTTTTCGTCGCTTATATCTCCATTACTAATGGACCTAGTAAAAATAAATTAACATCTTTTATTAAAAATGTCTATCTATGAAATGCACTCTTTCGTCCGAAGTGTCATTTGAAAAATTTGATTGTAAGAAAGTTCCTTGGTGTATGGACTACTTGCTTGAGATAAAATCACAATTATTTTTCGTATCTTCAATCTGCGATTCCTGCACCGTATAACAATCAAAGAGCCAGGTTGGACAAGGTCATATATCAATGCCCCTACAAACCATACAATGCACCGCGCAGCGCTAGAGCCGTAACGCATCGGGACTTTCTCACCTGCTCCACTAAAATCCTCACAACTCGGTCAATTTTTGGAATTTTTACAAAATCTTTTAACCAAATCAAAGTTAAGACTCTAGGCAATAAAAAAATGAAATAAACCAAAAATCGATTTTTTGAAAGTCCAAGGTTATGCATACCCCTTAAGTATTGAGTATTATTTTTATTAGGTATTATTTCTTCAACTCTAGTGTCATTAAAAGAACAATAAGAAAAAAAGTGACATTAAAAAAAAAGCGTTTTGCTCGCAATGACACACTCCATATCGTCACCAAGGGAACCCCAGTGGTTGTCAACGGCCATGTATACATTTACGTAGCCGCGTACTACCCCGAAAAATCAAAACTCCGAAAGAATTTTACACGAAAGACCAAAACTCCGAAAACCTGAACACCGTCAAAACAATTCGGCTATGGAAGTTTTAATAGTTTCAAAATATTCAAAAATCGAAGAATTATTTCAAAATTTTTCTTTCATTAAGAAGTGATTTTACGTCAATTTTGAAATTTGTCGAGACAATGTTATACGTTCTGCATCATTTACAGTCAACTGAGTAGACTTTCGCTGGTATGGTCTTGACGAACCTTGTAATTTCGGAACATTAAAATTAGGAATTTTAAACCGTCGGCGCATTAAAAGTTCGGAATTTCAACCCGGCCCTCGTGTCAAGAACATGCCAGCGAAAGTCTACACAGTTGACTGTAACTGATGTAGAACGTATAACATTGTCTAGACAAATTCCAAAATTGACGCAAAATCACTTCTTAATAAATAAAAAATTCTTGAAATAACTCGTCGATTTATTGAAAATTTTGAAACTTTCAAAACTTTCATAGCCGAATTATTTTGACGGTCTTCAGATTTTGGAATTTTGGTCTTTCGTGTAAAATTCTTTCGGAGTTTCGAGCGTTCTGATCATTCGAAATTCGGAATTTCAAGCCGGCCTCATCTTGAATTTCGGAATATTAAAATTCGGAATTTTAAGGGGCTATACCAATGTGACACTTAAAAAAAATCGATTTTTTTGCCTTTTCGACAGCTTATACTTTCAAGAATATCATTTATATCATTTATATCAATATCATTTTATCTTTCAAAAATCGATAGTTAAATCTTTAAACGCATTTTTCTCGAAATGAGATTTTTCAAATTTGCTAACATTGTAACTCAAAGAGCCATTATCCGATTGACTTGAAATTTGAGCCGAGTACTCTTGAATATATTTACTCTACAATGACGTAGGATATTTTCGATTGGATGAAAATGGACGATTTGGCATTGAAAAAAAAGGCCATTTTATAGGTAAAAAAACAGACTTTTTTTTCATAACTACGCCATTTAGTTAGATTTTGATATTTTTCGAAAATCCTACGTCATTGTATAGGAAATACCTTCCCGTTTAACGATATTTTTTCCTTTTTCGGTTTCAGCTACTCAATTAGCCGGAATCATGTAGGCAGTGGAGGTTTTTTTGCGCCTCCGAAGGCAGCGCATAAGTCGCTTGGATATCGATATTTTTCTATGAAAAAATTATGTAATATAGGTAAAATATAGCCAAATATATGCATAATTTTCCGAAACATTTAATTGAGTACTTTTCTTCCAAAAAATGTCCGAAAATCACCCAAATTTTCAGCGTTCACACTGGTATAGCCCCTTAAACCGTCGGAGCATTCAAAGTACGGAATTTCAACCGGGCCCCTCGCGTTGAAATAAAAACTCCATATTGTTGATGCAATTCTCTCATTTCGTTCTCCAAAGCTAGTGTCGATTAAGAATATTTTAACAAAACCTGCAATTACCATCTGATACATATCCCTAGGGAGGTGCCAGAACTTTCCCCTGATCCGTAAATCTCGATTACAAAGCTGTGCATCCGTTGCGGAGAATATTTCATACATGCAAGCGAAATTAGCATTCAGCCCTTTAACCGAAACTTTTAATCAACCTGCTTACACCCGCGAGAGGAAGGAAAAGCTCGAAACATAATATAGGCGCGAGGCCGAAGGAAACAACGAGAATTTCCGCAGAGACGCGTATAATAGCGAGGGCGCGCACGTCAAGCCAATTCTCTAATTAGTAATCGCGAAATTGCCCGCGGGCCGACGAACTGATGACGGTTTTATCAGGTCGTACATTTAGCTGCAATTTCGACGGTGTACACGGATCAGCACACTTCTCCCCCGGGGCGCCCGCGATGTCTGATGTATGTCTCGTTCAATACACTGAGAAAAAAAACCAATTGAATCACAAAAATATATTGGTTGATCCAAATAATTGTGCTGCTGCGGAGTGCCACCGACATATGAGATTGTTACAATACTATAAAATATTGGAAAATGTGATTGATTTAAATAACATATTATTTTATTTGAAGAAGCTCTTCAGTTCTCTGAATTTCTACATTATCCTTCAAATAAAATTATATTCTATTGAAATCATTCTATATACAATCCGTAGATGTATGGATGAAATAATTAAGCCGTTGCTACAACATTTTTTATTTCGTACAAAAATATAATCACTAGAATGAATTATTACTTTACTGCATCGAAACGAATATGCCATGGGACGTAAGTTTTTCAATTTGTTTTAATTCTTAAATAAAAAGTAAGCATTAGAATGATCATCCACGATAATAGTGGAGGGAATATCACATATGCAATGGGATGTCCATGGAGAGAATATCAGATATTCAACTGATAAGATCAGATACTATACTTTGATCTTAGCTACAGGCCAAGAAGCGATACTCTTTAGAGTTTCTCCGGCGCTTAAGTAGATTTTCGGTTCGCGCTACGCTTACGAGAAACGAGCGCGCGTGCGGCTTCTAGCGGTTACTCCGAGAACTACGGCTTTCCTTACACCTATAATTTCGGTGGCGCTCGGCCATGATTTCGTTGAATTTGTTCAACCAAATACGCAAGAAACAAATTTTATTTTTCCATAATTTTTTACCCAATTCAAACATTTGCTTGATATTATTTCAATAAAAATAAAATATTAATATTTTAACGAATAATGGACTTGGAAATCAATATCGGACATGGTGAAAAAAATAAAATAACATATTTACTCAATAGAAATTTTATCTGAATCAAACGAGCGAAATTCAATTTTTCTTGTGTACTCGAATCAACAATATTCATGTTACAAATTGAAACGCTTTTTTGTTCGTTGCCGAAAATGCATTCAAAGCTATATAATTTTTTAGATAGTTCTTATAATATATTGTTCTCGGCTACCAATATATCTTTTGAATGAAAACGTTTTATTTCATCATGTTATTAAAGTCAATAGCGTTTTGTTCGGACTAATAAATCCGCTTATTTACACCAACAATTTTACAATTGAATCAACGAAATTTCATTCAATAACACCAATGACATTGGATCAATGATTTTTTTTCTCACAAGGAACATCCCTCAGGTCCCTTCGATTTTGTTGAAATTCGGATATGTTATAAAGCACCGAAAAGTAAGCGATACGTATTTTTTTTATTAGCGGAAAAACGGTTTTAAGGGCTGAAACGTACCCTCAAAAATGGGGATATTTTTCGATTTGTGCCGATAACGTTTTAACGGTACGTGATATTAAAAAAATTCAAATTGCAACAATGTTTATTTTTTTGTGCACTATACATTGAAGATGAGAACGATAACGTTATCGACGAAAAATGAAAAACACCCCTATTTTCGAGGGTTCGTTTCACCCCTTAAAACCGTTTTTTCGCCGATAAAAAAAATACGTATCGCTTACTTTTCGGTGCTTTATAACATATCCAAATTTCAACAAAATCGAAGGGTGTCACCTGAGGGATGTTCCTTGCCACTGTAGGAATGTTCGAATCCATCGGGTTCCTTGGAGAGATGCAGGTTCTTCCTCTAGGCCCGTTAAAGCTGCTATGGGGTTAAGTCAGCCTGTACGACCGAGCTGAAATTTTTTCCGGACCTTCATAATCTCTTTGCTGATCATCCTGTGCAGTTTGAATACGATCCACAGTACCGTTTTTTAGAGAACAAATCGCCAACTCGACGTATTTCATGGGCTAATTACATTACGCTTATGGAAAACTCCCGATCATTTTTCAGTACATTATTAATATCTGCTAAGTGAATGTTACCACGGAACTGAAAAAATCGGTACGGTTCGACTGATTATCGGACTAACCCTTGATACCGTGAAAATGAGGATTCACAGTACCGTTATAAAATTATTAATGCTTTTGACAGCTAATTTGTGCGAAAATCAAGCACACAAAATATTTGACTGTGCAATCATGGCAACGTCGTAGACGGCACAAATACTACCTATCTTATCGGTATTCGGTAATTATGCCCGGGAACCTCAAACTACTCGGTCAGGATAATTAACAACCAATATTATTGGTACTTATTTCCTTAATTAGTAATAATTACTTACTATTAATTTGATAACTATGTTCAGAAATTATACATTTCTAGACATTTCTAGGCAAAGATGGAATAACGCGGATTATTTTTAATACATACATTTTTTTAAAATATCGGAAAAATGTTGAACTTTTTGATTTCTTCGAGATTATAGACAGCTTTAGTACACACTTTTGCTTTCCAGCGGAATTTTTTTCACTCGGACCTATATTCACTTTTGACAGCTCCTTAGGCCGATATCGAGGTTACGAACGCCTCGTTCATGTCTCATGCTCACATATGCGCCCCGCATATGTCTCCAACTTCGCGACACTTCTGCAAACCTCGGCATTAAGATATACCACGATTAACGACGTTGCCAATTCGTTTCGCGTTACTTGAGCGAGCAAAAAGTTATAGAAAATAATTATACAAAGTAATGAAAACACTTAATGTAATAACCGAATTTTCAAAAGTCCATATTTTACGAATAGATGTAGAAAACTAGTTCGAAAACGCACGTTTAATAGGACGTTTATTTGAAAGCTAACAATTGGTAACAGTCAATCACCCGAGTAGAAATTTCTCAGAGTTAGCCTGACCAGGATCAGGCCCCGATCGGGGTGTGATACGGGTAACCCTATTACGGACATCCTGATCCGGGCCCAATCGGGCCGAAAGTATTTAGGCCCTAAATCAGGCTATACTAAAATGGCCCTACTAAGACCGTCCCTGATCAGATCCTACTAAGGCTTTCCCCGATAGGGCCCTACCAAGGCTTGCCCTGATAGGCCCTACTATGGCTTTCCCTAATGAGGCCATAAATAGGATTGCCCTATAACTGCACGGAAAAAAAGAAATAGCACAAAATACAGGGGCTACACAGTTCGCATTGGACTCGAGCGATTGCACAGCGATATTTACTGAAATACGGTGCTCAAAATACAGTGTGCTCAAAGTAAATTATTGCAGTTCCGATACTGTCCTCTTTGGACTCGAACCGCTCTAGTGTATCTTTTACTGGAACACACAGGCCAAAATACAGTGTAGTCAAAAGTAAATTTTCACAGTTCAACACTGTAATATAAATTTAACAAAACTTGTAATTTAACAGTTGGTTAATCTGTATTTATGTAGACACACAAAAAAAAGTTTATCCATAAAAGAAGTTTGAAAAAAATGTGTAGAAAATATTAAAAAATCAGTCACATACACAAGAACGTACCTTTTTGTAAATAATTCTCTCTTTTTTATAATTTCTTCAATTATATCGCACAAATTTCAACGTTCGCATCCTATCGACCACGCACTACTAACTGGCAATCCTTTGTGTCCTGGCCACGTGCCTCAGCCTACGCGCAAGACAACTACTAATTAGACAAGAACGTACCTTTTTTTAAATTGTCTCTTTCTTTATAATATCTTGAATTCTGTCGCACAAATTTCGATGTCCGCGGTCTCATCAACCACGCACTACCAACTGGCAATCCTTTGTGTCCTGGCCTCGTGCCTTATCTCGTGCCTCATTTGCGGACAGTATAAAAATCAGTGATCGCATTTCAATTTTACAGTTGAATATTTTTACTGAAATCACTGATGTATCCACAATATCAAACTGCAAATAAACCAGTGTAACTGTGAAAATCGCAGAGTGCACAGATAACGTCACGAACTGTCGAAAGAAGAGTAAAACTACCGTGCCGCACTGTGAAATTTAATGAATCACTCTTTAGTCAATACAGTGTACACTGTAACCCTTGCACTTTACGTACAGTATAAAAATCAGAGGCCTCATATAAATTTTACTGTTGAATATATTCACTGAAATCACTGATTTATTTACAATACCAAACTGTAAATAAATCAATGTAACTGTAAAAATCTCAGAGTGCACAGATTTCGTCATGAACTGTCGAAAGAAGAGTAAAACTACCGTGCCGCACTGTACAATTAAATGAATCACTCTGTACTCAATACAGTGTACACTGTAACCCTTGAAGTTTGCGTACAGTATAATAATCAGTGATCTCATGTAAATTTTACAGTTGAATATTTTTACTGAAAACTCTGCTGTATTCACAATACCGAACTATAAATAAGCCCGTGCAACTGTAAAAATCTCAGTGTGAACAGGAAAATTCGTCATTTTTGTAGGACAGTATTTACATTACTCTGTTTTACTGTAAAATGAAATATGGCACCCTGTTTTTTATGCGGTTTATACTGTGATTTTCGCTGTTTCTTTTTTCCGTGTGCCTCAGTTGTCGATAGATGCACATAACCTCTTATTTTCCACATGGAACCTTCGATTCTACAGCATCGTAGCTTCGGAGTTTCGATGCATTCCTGAATTCTATTTAAAAAAAGATGCTATGGACTGTCACGACTGTCACGAGGAATTATAAATATATATAAGGTTGAGTTTAAAAAATCTATAGCATGTTATTCGATAAACCTCTTTAATTGTCACAATGATATTAACTAATTGATATACTTTATGTGATACAACAAATAATTATAGGAATTCATTTGGTCTCTTATGCCATATCTGGGACCAAGATGTTACAAGCACTCGGTAGCATAGGGGCAGCGTGTGTAGCTTTGGGTGGGTAGGTACGAGATTCGATTCCCATAAAGGCGAAATATTTTCTTCGAACTAAAACACACCAATAAACATTGTTGCAGTTTGAAGTTTTTTGATATGTCGTACCGTTAAAACGTTATCGACGAAAAACGAAAAACACCCCAATTTTCGAGGGTGCTTTTCACCCCTTAAAAATCGGGTTCCGCAGATATAAAAAAATACGTGTCGCCTATTTTTGCCCATTCTACAAGCATGCCAAATTTTATCGAAATCGGAGAGATCGACCTCGCAACCTTTCCTTGTGATTGTGTCATCAAGTGCTCATCAAAGTATAACAAGTTCCGCGGCAATTTTCGCTCGAAGAGATTCCCGTCGAGTCCAGTAACGATCGTTATTACACGATTCATTGAGGCAACTCGGAGATAAAGTCGTAAAACGGATGTTCCCACGGTTGGCTGACTCGAACGTAAAACTTGGCCGCTCATCAGCCAGTTTCGAAGAACTCCATAAATCTCAATTAAAACAATCGTCGAGCTCGTTTGTTTAAGTATTTTAATTGATACGGTAAGATCTCTAAAACGAGGGTGGATCGGGGTAAAATTGAAACGAGGGGCTCCGTCAGGTTGTCCCTCCGAGTGTACTGCTCGAAGGCGAAATGGAAAGATTCCAGCTGATTATAATCCCCAAGAAGTTGGAGTCCCCCATGAGATAGCACGCAGCGAGACAGCCTCAGGGGTAAAAAGAGCCAGACTACACACTCTCGTACATGTGCACACGACTGAGCGCACATTTGAGTGTAGAAATAGTTAATTATATTTGTATATTATCTAACTAGGCACCGACTTCGCGAGCCGACGACAGTCGACGACAGAAACTTGCAGAAAGACTCGAACTGGAACCCCAGGAAGACCCGCAAGTGGAGATGATACCTTGATTGCTCAGGGCCTGTCGCGTATTGATTTCATCGGTCGACGCGCGATTTACGGGTTTCAGTCCAACCACCGTTCCAATGGAAAAGCATGCAAAAATATTTTTTAAATCTATAATTGCATGGCTGGACAAAAATATTTTATTACGTCACACAAATAAACTAAATTTTTTTGCTCATACGTAAGTCAAATGGTTTTTAGGGTCGTGGCGTAATGAGGGTTTTCTATAAAAAGCCAAGGTTTTTATGAAAAACACGTTTTCTGTATATTGGAAAAATCACTTTTTCCATAGAGTTGAAAAAAGCTACATTTGGATGGTTTAATATGTACTCGTAATCATGAGGCTAAAAGAAGCGAAAATAAACTCAAACAAAATCGTTCAGTCAGAGGATTTGATTGTGCAAGAAGCCAAAATGAGCCCAAGCAAGGCCGAAGAATTTCCGCAAGCAGATGGCGCAAAGGGAACACTAGTTGTTCAATATTTTTCTAACTATGACTTTGAGAGTACTACGTACAAACCAAAGGAGCCAAAATAATCCAAAATGAACAAACAGACCTATCCAAAAATGACAAACTTCGTCTCAGTATTGTATTCCAACCCCTCTAGCTCGATTCCAGCCTGAGAAACAGAATGTGCAAACAGACACTGCAATTTTACATAGTGAAGATAAGATCATAGTGTTTTTGATTATGAACGATTGTATTTAAGGGCCATAGAGGGAGGGTGAGGCATCCAAGGGCATGGAAATGTTACGTCTTGCTACATTATTTCCGATTACGGTGATGCCAAGTCAACATCATCAAGATTCTCTCCACAAAGCATTGGACCAGTCTGGATATCTTCATTTTCGCTTTCATTAGAAGGGCTTTTCACCAATAAAGCTCGATCAAAAATGAATTTTTCACGCACCATTCTCTTCCTCATAAAAAAACGAAGAAATTCATGTACCAGCGAGCCTCTGAATTTCCGCAGGAATGACTTTACAAGCGAGGAAACGCGTGGATCTGATGTCTAGATCGATCATGTCTTAGATGGTGGAAAAATGGATAACGGGTCTTGGTGTTAATAACTTAAAGCGAATAAGAGACAAATGACTTTGATTCCCAGTCGATCATTAGCACCTAAAAATAAATCTAGTTGTTTAAGCCCCCAATGAGTTTTCCCAAAGTTGAGGATAGGGCACATCAACAAAAGTGTAGCAAGGTTCAAGTGGAAATCTGATGACTTGATTGTTCCAGGCCTCGTGAAGTTACGGGAGTTGGTCAGATCGCCAAAATCTCGTGATCTCGAAGTTCACCTCAGGCAGGCGGATCCGGCCTCTTACAGGCAAGTACTCTCCGAGATCAAGTCCAAAGAGATAAGGAATCTCATCGTCGACACGAAAGCCGAGCACATGCATCACTTCCTACGAATGGTGAGCTAACTTTCGCCTTGCCTTCTTTGCCCTCTCCAATCAAAGCTAAATGATGGCGGGGGGGGGGGGGGGCTAGACAAAACAATTTTGAAAAATTAGAGAATGGGGTGAAAAGACTAACTTCGCTTTTGATTTCTACAGATACTTCAGTTACAAATGAACGATTACAACTACCACTATCTCTTCACAACTTTCGTAAGTACCGATCGCCAAAAATGGTACCAGCACTTGTACTCTCATTGTGATCGCGTTGTTCAACTATTCTTTCGTAAATTACCGTTCTCTCGTTCAGGACATCGAAACCTTCGATCTCGAAGACTTCAAGTACAATTTCGTCAACATCACTGCCTTTCGATTAGTGGACGCGGATGACATTGGGGTTCGGGGGGTATTGCGGGACATGGAACGCTTCCAACCGGCCGGCAATACGATACTCAATAAATCTCGCGTTATTCAGGTGAGTAGATACGTCTTCCATTCGCCTTGACGACAGTTCCATAACTCCGGAAATTAAAAACCAGATGCCATGGAAATTCATGAGAATGAGATTGCTTGATATCGACCTATGAGTAGGCCGTCAGATTCCCGAAACGTCATACTCCAGAAATGGCAACCGTCCGAAAATTCATAACCCAAAAATGTCGTATAGTTGAAGGGGGATGGTAGAAGCCCGAAGGGCGTACGAAACAACATTTAAACAAATAAACGGCATTTATCAAGTGCACGAATCGAATAAAAATGGCAAATCAACCTTTTTTCACTCCCCACGATGGGAAATGTTTGCCCGCAAAGGAGGCACGTGTTCCTCCAATTTCAAAGGGCCCTTAAGGGCTAAGGGACGGAGCATGGTTGAAGGATGCCTCAGTGGAGCATAATAGGGGCGAATAACGGGGTAGTTCCGAGAGATAGTGGATGAGGTTGGAGCAACGAGGAAATATAGAACATTGTACGAACGTAACTCGTACGTGGGAGCACGCGATTTAGTCCTGATTACACGAAACATGAGATAAAAAAAAAACAAGTGTACGGATATGTTGTGTGTTGGGTAAAATAAACGGACCGAAATGGCAGTGGCTTTTACGCCCTGAGGCTTGGAACTAAACAAGCTTTGTTAAGCCACAACAACGATGTCTACTGGACTCGTGAGATTGTGCATAGAACCACCACACCTTCCCACGTACCCCGAGGGTGCAATTCGACACTGGACTTGTTTTCCTACCTGCGTTGTTTTCCACACCACCAAACGTTTTCCCTTACTCGAAAAGTCTCTCTTACCACCACCCCCCCCCCCCCCTCTTTCTCTCCCTCCCTTAGCCTGTCTACTTTTCTTTTTCGTCTCTGTTTCCACTCCAGTTGAACGACCAAGTTACCGTGCACAAAGTGGGCAAAAAGCCGGGATACAATCAGCATCGAACACCGAGTACTCGAGAATGCTTCGTTATACTCCAAGCATAACGAACCTGCGAAAGCAGGTTTTATTTATTTTTTCATCAAAGTGTAGAGATAACGTATATCGAAGATGCTTCGGTACCTCCTGGTCTCTCGATATCGGCTGCGATGACTTCGCCCATTAGGAATTCGGTTGTAGAACAAACTTAAACAAAGCTGAAGAATTATCGCAATTAGATGATGCACGGGAAGGAACTAATTGCTCTGTGTTTTTCTAGCTATCCTTTGCAGAGTATTGCGTAAAACCCAAAGGGGCCCGAATAAACTCAAATGAACTCGTTCCATAAAAAATTTGGCTGCGACACAAACCCAAGGGATCCTAAAGAATTTTTCAAGCCGATGGAATCTAGAAAAGGTAATGTTTTTCTACTCATGGGTCACGACTATTGCCCAAAACCCAAACAAACCCGAATAATCTCTGTAAACCCAAACATCAATGAGACCGAACCGAATTCGACAAATATAAAAGGTGTGGCATCATTTACAATAGATAAAGTACAGGCTCTTATTATTTTGTGAACTATCATGAAGATGAAGAACCGTCATATCGCCCGCGACTAGATACTTCAATGTAAGTATCAATATGCTAGAAAAAATCGTAACTTCATATCAAGAAACACGGAACGAAAACTTTTAACGCGCTTTTCTCGAAACTAGTTTTTTCGACCTTCCCAGAGCGAATACTTAAAAACTTATCAACCGATTTTCAATTGTTTAAAAAACATTTTTGTAATCGCAGTGACTAAGGCTGTTTCCGCGTTTTCAACATTTGATAATTACTATTTTCAAAGACTGCTTGAATACAGAAAAAGGGCCTTGAGAATAGAAAAAAATGTTCAAAATGTCGGCACTTTGTAAAAATAATAAAACGGCTACGCATAACGATAGCTACATTTGTATAGATATCGATAGATTGTTGACTTTTAATTTACAGATAACCTTTCAGAAAGGTATCGATGGGACAATGAAGAGACATTTTTTCTCATCGTCAAATCAAGGCATATATCTCGATTAATTTTCAAGATTTTTTCATAAAAATTGGTATAAAACTAGATGAATATATACTTCATAAAATGAGTATACGCCCGATCGATTCATAATTAGTTATGTCATTAGTTATGTTATGAAAAAAATCGCAATTATTGACGACAAAGCACCCGTTACGTAACGGATTAGGGGAGGGGGGTTCCTGCCAAGCGTAACGGTCCCGTTACGTGGGGGGGGGGGGGGGGGGGTGTCAAAAATTGGGAAATTTTGCGTTACGTAATTTGTGTACGCCCCCAAACTCCAATACCCAAACGCAAACTAAGCTAAACAATTATTCTAAATTATAATCAAACAAACCCAAATAATCGCTACAAACCCAAATATCAAATAACCCCAAATGAATTTAAACAAACCCAAATAATCTCCGCAAAGCCATGAAATCACCACAAACCCAAATAATGTCAACGCACCGCAATCCTCAGACTTAAACTAACCCAGACAATTATTCCAAATAATAATCAAACAAACCCAAACTAACGCAGACGAGTATTTCAAATAATAATCAAACAAACCCGAACTAACCCAGACAATTATTCCAAATAATAATCAAACAAACCCCAATACCCAAAACCCAAGGAAATTCAAAAAAACCGAAATAATCCCGACAAGCCCAGGCATCAAATGAGCCGAAAAAAAATGTTAAACCCTAATAATCTCCCCAAACCCAAACTAGCCCAAACAGATGGGACGCTGCAACAAAAAATTACTCAAGCCCTTTTCTCCAGACGCTTTACGACCGCGACGTAAAGTGATTTCCGGCCATATGTTGTCTCGCGGGCAAAAGTTCGTTATTGGAATGGCGACAATTAAAAGAAAGCAAAAATCGATAACAACCGACCGACTGGCCAGGAGATCAAATGGAAACAATAAAGATTACAAGAATAGAAGCAAAAAGAAAGCAATTAACTACCCCCTAAGAGGAGGGTGTAGGAGAAGTTGATCGCTAAAAAAACGAAATGGCGCAATTGACACGTAGCGATGTGACCGGTTGAAAGGGCGGAAGGTGAAAGGAGGCGCGCATCTTAAACGAGCGTACATACGTAGAAGGTAAAGCCCGGAAGGACATGACGAAGGGGTAGTTCGAAGAAAAAGGTTGAAAAAAAACGAAAGTCCCGCGGCGAAAATGGTGAACTCGAAGAATGGAAGAAACGAATGCGCGAGGAGCAACGCAAAAAAGGGTTTCCTTGTTACAGAGCACAGTGGGTGACCCTAGTTGCATACTGATTTTCAACCCCCTCCCCCTTCCCTCCTCGCCCTTGAGGGAGAAAACCAACGTACACATTTTCTCTCCTCGTTCCATCGGGCGAGCTCACCACCAACACACAAAATCTCTGCCTACCCTCTAGGTGCCCGTCTCAACATTCATCCCCTGCGTCTGACACGCTCGGAAAAGCCCCCCTAAAAACTTGAATGCTGAAAAGTGTCAAGGAAAGAGAGAGAGAGAGAGAGAGAGAGAGAGAGAGAGAGAGAGAGAGAGAGAGAGAGAGAGAGAGAGAGAGAGAGAGAGAGAGAGAGAGAGAGAGAGAGAGAGAGAGAGAGCGAGAGAGAGAGAGGGAGAGAGAGAGAGAGAAGAACGGCAAAGTGAAGAGAGAGGTAGACCGAGCTACAAAAGAGGAGGAGGGGGTTGGACGAAAACGAATTCCTGCTGCATCCATAGTGGTACAAGCTTTTCGGATCGTCGCAATTTCCTTAGGCATATTTTTCATCTCCGCTACGTACATCTCCAACGCTTTCCCATTGGCATCCACCACCAGCGAGGTCAATATTCAGCGAAGTGACGGAAATAACATCATTCTGACTTATTCGTCATGTGGACACGAACATTTGACGATTTCAATGTAGTGGAGCCTTTTACGATGAGACGCTATTTAACAAAACAAAAATATCGACGAACAATCAAGTTATTATTATTGAAACAAAGATCTGGCCCTTCACAAAAATCCTCATAACTCGGTAAATTTGTTTAATTTGCACAGAATCTTCGGTGTAAATCCAGACTCTAGGCCATAAAACAACACAATGAAAAAATCGTATTCCTAAAACTTCGAGCTTATGCCCCTTAAGAAGTCTAATTACATCTATCCTAGAATTCGCCACAATGCCACCAAAACAAAATCCAACGTGGATACCGTAAAACGGGGTACTTTGACATTCAGGGTAACTTTGACAGTTTTTGGGGCTACTTTGATAGAGCGCCAAAATACGGTTTAAATGTGTGCGTAGCAAACCCGAGTGACCTTCTGTGGCGGGCGTCGGCTACGGGGAATAAACTTGAACAACAATTTGATGTTCATGTTTATTATAATGTTGCTACAGTTGATTGTAATGTTACTGAAGTTGATTTTGATCTCAATGATAATTATAAGACTGATTAAGTGCCTATAATAGTACCCTAGGTACTTGATATTTTTATGCAAAATTTACTTGGGTACTTGATATTTTTATGGAAAATTTCGACCGTTGTCTTTGGATTTTTTTTTTAAGATAGAAATAAAATACATGGTCAAAAGAACTTTTAGGTTTTATAAGGTATATATTGAGGCATAGCACTACTGGTTTTCAGCCAACCCTCTCCGCGGCACGCAGTGGAACTGTCGTAAATTTAGTCCCGGAACTAAGAGTGAACCATTTTCGTTACTTATATTAGTTTCAGCAGTCAAGTGCGGAGGGAAATTAAAAAATCATTAAAAAAAAAATAGAAACCAGTTTGACAAAAAAGTTCGTTTTTTCGACCATAACTTTCATATCAAAAGTGATGTATTTTTGTACAATTTCCAGTTAATTAAAAAACGGGCTTGTACTTGACTGTTAAAGCAATGTAAGAAGCTACAGTTCAAATTTCAAGTCGATTTCAAAAACATAGTTCTGAGAAAAACATTTTTCAAATTTCCTTGTAAATTTTTTAAAATAAAAATTTCATCATCATCATGATGTCAAAGGAATCCTTAATCTTTGACATAAGTTGCATTGCAATGCCCTGTCAAAGAAACCCCGGACTCGGGGTTACTTTGACACTTTTAAAACACACACACACACACACACACACACACACACACACACACACACACACACACATATATATATATATATATATACACATATATGTATATATATAATTGTGGGGGATTGGTGGGGTTCAAATTTCCTATACATTTGATAGCCAAAGGACACATTGTCCTATTGTAGAAAAAAAAAGTTGGAATTTAGGATATTAAAAAAAGTTACGTACAAAAAACTTCCAAAACCTATTCAAAATAGCCCCGATTTACGGTATCCCTTTCACTTGATGCGCCGCTTCTTTCAAACTCATACGATATTTTATTTATTTATTGGACTATCAACCTACTCCACCTAACCTATCCCGACCACTAAGTACGCGTGAGGTCGTGGGGAGGCCTCGTAAAATACTCAACCTCCTAAAAAATCGACCTCTCCTTAATTTCTTTGCTAATACAAGTCCATTTCGGCAATAATGTTCATTGTCCGCACAACCTTCGGATGATCAAGCTTCCGGAAACATCATGGTCCGCATAATTAAGTGTTCGGGTGATTGATTTTTGGTCTGACACTTTTGAGATCCAACTCGGAACCGAGCGTTGAACCTGAGACTGGTTATTAATTGACACACAAATGGCACTCTGTAGGGTGAACAAATCGCGTGTCTCACGTAAAAAGCTCCGCATCTCTCGCGACTCGGCCACCAATGAATCACCGAATTTCCTGACTCCTGGCCGCCGTAGGATAACCTCTACCGTTTTCATCGTAAATCAAGCTATATCTCGGCAACTCTACCCCCACCCCCCTAACCTGCTCCCTTGACTGCAACGCTCTCTTTCTCCGACGGCAGACTTCCTCGTGTTTGCTATACGTATAGCTCGTGGCGGGTTACTTTCGCCTTTTATTGCTTTATTTGCAATGCGGTAGGCATATCTCATCCCTCCAAGCGGAGGGGTTAGTGCGGGATGGGCTCGTGAGAGCGACAAACCGCATCGCTATGTGCTACCGACCGCATCTATGTGGGGGGGACTCCTGGGCCAGGGGTGGATTTGAGCGGCTACATCTACCTAGAGGCCCGAAAAAAAATGACCAAATTCCGAGAAAAACAATCTCGAAAACGGTTGGTGAAAAAGATGCATTCTTGTAAACCAAGGTAGACATATTGAGAGCCCTAAAAAAATCACCTAAAACACCGAAAACATCACCGCCAGCAAATGATGAAATTTTCTTCGCAACTTTTGACAGTGGACACTCTCCAGCGTAAACGGTTCATCCGAAATCTAAAAACCAAACGGGTTATTCAAGTTAATAATGAATACGAGTCGTTGACGATCGTCGACTTTCAAAATAATTTTTGTTAACAACGTGGCGACGAATTGAAACCCGAGCATACAAAATCTATGAAAAAGTCGTCATTTCTACGTAACTATTAAGAAATGAGGATCGATTTAAATAAAGTGAGATCGTCAACGTCCTTTAAATGTTCCTCTTCGTGCCTCCTGTAAATTTGGAAATAATCCATCAAGTGGCTCTCGAGATATCATGTCCACCGACTTTGAAAATAAGATTTCGTGAATAACTCGTTGAAGGGGCTATACCAGTGTGAATGCTGAAAATTTGGGTGATTATCGGCGATTTTTTGGAAGAAAAGTACTGAATTAAATGTTTCGGAAAATCAAGAATATGGTTGGCTATATTTGACCTATATTACATAATTTTTTCATATAAAAATCTTGAGATACAAGGCGTCAAAAAAAAAGTTCCACCACTGCTGACATGATTGCGGCCGAATGAGTAGCTGAACCCGAAAAAGGAAAAAATGCCGTTAAACTGGAAGGTATTTCCTGTACAATGACGTAGGATTTTCGAAAAATATCAAAATCTAACAAAATGGCGTAGTTATGAAAAAAATAGTATATTTTCTTCCCTCAAAATGGTCGTTTTTCTCAATGCCAAATCATCAATTTTCATCCAATCAAAAATATCCTACGTCATTGTAGAGTAAATATATTCAAGAGTACTCAGTTCAAATTTCAAGTCAATCGAATAATTGATCTTTGAGTTACAATGTCAGCAAATTTGAAAAATCTCATTTCATATTCTGGAAAGTATAAATCTTGAAAGTGTCAAAATCGCATTTTATATTCTTGAAAGTATAAACTGTCGAAAAAGGCAAAAAAATTGATTTTTTGAAAGTCTCACACTCGTATAGCCCCTTAAGGCGTCTGGCCACGCTGTAAAAAAAAAATCATAATGAACCTTGAAATGTTGGGAACAATTTAAGCCGTAGTTGGTATTGAAAATGGTTGGTTTAGTGAAGCACGAAAGAAGCACGCCAAGCCCGTAGATCTTCTCAAAAAGACGCCCAGGATGTTAAGTCAGCTGCCGAAGGGGTCATTATGGACCAGGAATCGCTGATTGAAGGTAGGACTCACAAAAACCACACCGTCAGCCGAATAACCGCACATTCACTTTCTTTTGCGATTATCTCGGAACCTACATCTTTCGAAATGGTGTCAAGTAAATCTCGTAAACTATCGGTCGGATTACCGTGAAATTTGTGCACAATAATTTCAGATACATTATCCAAAAGGTGACGTAGGATTTTTGCGATTACTTCATTGTTTTTTTTATTGGCGTTTTTTCTCGTGAAATTTCGGTGAAAAATACCCCTTTTTTTTTCTTCGGCTCACCATAATTTCCCTAATGGTCGAAAAAGTATATCGCTACGCTACATTGTGGCAACACTATCGACAAATGAGCTAATTTTTTTTCAGATGCAACATGACGGTGCCACACCTGCAGCAACATATGTGCGTGTTGTGCAGAGGGCCTCCGCGGAAATTTCTGCAGCGACGCCGTTTTTTAATAGTTTGTCCTAAAATTTATTTGAGGCATTGTTAAAGCCGTTTCTTACCTTGTATTAAAAAATAAAAATACTTCGTTTTATACTTTCGAGTTTATGAATTTTTTAAAAACATACCCCCTTTTCGAGAGGCCAGAGTGTCCGGACGCCTTAAGGCCTTACCACAGTAACGGGCATAAAATCATGTGCGAATTTAACAATTTTTTTTCGTATGAAAAAGTGATTCCCTCATAAAATTAATTACACATCTATTTAGTATGGATATCAAGCTGTTAGAAAATATATACAGTAGCGTGCAAAAGTTTCGGGCCACCCTATTTTTCGTGGATACTGCATAGAAATACGATGGTACGGGAAATACAAACGAGTGATGACACTTATGATTGACCTCGCGATGCTTGATATTTAAAAAAAATGTGGTATAAACATTAATATCACTCTTCAACAATTAATCAGCCAACAGTTTTTATTCAATGACTGTGCGAAAGTATTGGGCCATATACTATTGCGTATGAAAACAAAAAACAAAACATTATAAAAACAACAAAACATGGTTTAGTTTTCTCTCTAGAGTCAATACTTCTTTGGCACTTTCCCACTTATATTGCAAATGATCCCACAATTTCGTCTTGTTGGTGTGATTCTTCGTTCCAACGCGAACTTTGAGCTCTTGCCACAAATGTTCAATCGGATTTAAATCCGGTGACTGCGAGGGCCAGTCGAGAAGGCGCACTTTTCGGCTTTCAAGGAAATTCTCACAGGACGCGAAGCATGTTTGGGATCATTGTCGTGTTGAAATATCCACCCATTCGGCATATTTTTCTTTGCAAATGGGAGCATATGGTCTTGCAATATATTTCGATACATTATAGCGTCCATATTGCCTTGGATTTCTATTAGCGGACCAATACCGTTATCAAAAAATGCTCCCCAAACTTTAACATTTCCGCCACCGTGTTTTACAGTTGGGATTTGATATCGTACATCGTATCTGGTACCTGCTGGACGTCTTACGTACTTGCGACCATCACTTCCGAACAATTGACATTTGGATTCGTCGGAAAAAAGAACTTTCCGCCAATTCGATACTGTCCAATGTTGATATTTTTTGGCAAAATTCAATCTAGCCTTCTTATTCTTTGTGCTAATGAGTGGTTTCTTTACACCGACGCGCCCAAT
Organism: Ophion ellenae; assembly: GCA_963210295.1. Taxonomy (NCBI): domain Eukaryota; kingdom Metazoa; phylum Arthropoda; class Insecta; order Hymenoptera; family Ichneumonidae; genus Ophion; species Ophion ellenae. The sequence continues at coordinate 70,806,287 of OY723385.1, read as the reverse complement.
CAATCCCACAGCCTTCAGACGTCGGGATACCGTACTCCGACTGATATCAGCAAGATTCTCACTGCGTAGTTCTCGCGAAATTATTGCTGCAGTTCTTCGCGGATCTATGACGCACTTTCTTTTAATGATTTTGTCCACGCGTTTTGAAGTTTTTCGTGGCCTGCCGCTTCGACTTTTATCACACGACGAATTTGTTGATTTATATTTCGCAATAATACGGTTTACTGTGCTTTTCCCAATAGATAGATTATTTGCAATATCACGAGAACTCTTTCGCTTTTCAAATAGTTTTAACGCAACTTCGCGGACCTCAATTTTTGTGTGTTTCGCCATTGCGGCAGAAATAGAACTGATTTTTTCACGGTTCTTTATGTTTCGAACTAACGCGAAAGAAAGCGCGGAAGAAAACGTAAACAAACCGTGTGACTGGTGAAGGGGAGACAGCGGCCCAATATTTTTGCACACTGACCGAACGCGTTCGTCGCTGTACACAAACCATACACTATACAAACGAAATAATGTAACAGGCTGTTATGCATATCATGGCTCCCTAAAATATTCGAAATGATGGAGAGGTTCAGGCATTAAATATTTTATCGAACAACTGAAAAAAAAAGTTGGCCTGAAACTTTTGCACGCCACTTATATATATTTTTTTTCGATGTACAAAATGGTCGACTACTAATTTGTTCTTCTGTTATCGTTTTGTTAGGCGCTCCGCGGCGTGACATTTAGCATCCACAATTTTTTACCTAGAACAAAAAACAAAAATTCTCGTCAATCTACATTAGAATACCTAGAGAAGTACGTACGGAATTTAAAAAATATTGTTTTATTCAAAAGTTGTAGGTATTTGAACTTAAGAAATGAATTTCGTTATAACTGCTCATAAACTGCTCATAAAATGAAAAGTTTTCGATTAATCAGAAATTCCGTACGTACTTCTCTGCGAAATGCAAATAGGAACGTAACTTTTAAATTTGATGTAAATCGAGTGAAAATTGTCGAAGTTATTTGTCTCCCCAATTGCAAAAAAGCTGTTTCGAGAAGTTTCGAGTAGTCGGCCATTTTGTACATAAAAAAAATAGATGTATTTTCTAACAGCTTGATATCCACACTAAATAGATGTGTAATTCATTTTATGAGTGAATCACTTTTGAATACCAAAAAATTGTTAAATTCGCACATGATTTTATACCCGTTACTGTGGCCTAAGGCCTTAAATACAGAATTGCACAAAAGACCTATTTTTTGTTAACAATGGCCTCCCCTCCTCGATTCCCGTAAAAAGCTAGCGCCGGCGAAAATCTGTCCAAAATTTGCCTCTCGGGGTCAGGACCCAAGCGGGCCATGAGGACATCCGCTCCTGCTACTGGCAACATTTGGGGCGCGAAATTATCACGACCGAGCGCGGGCAGTGGTGGACAAGGTTGGAGAGAGATAAAAACATGAGGAAGAGGAAAAGCGAGGAGAAGAAAGTGCGTGTGTGTGTGTGTGTGCGTGTGCGTGTGCGTGTGCGTGTGCGTGTGCGTGCGTGTGTGTGTGTGTGTGTGTGTGTGTGTGTGTGTGTGTGTGTGTGTGTGTGTGTGTGTGTGTGTGTGTGTGTGTGTGTGTGTGTGTGTGTGTGTGAGAGAGAGAGACAAAGGAGCGAGAGAAGCACCCTGGCAGGAAGGGTAAAATGGGGAAAGATTTAAGAAACTAAAGAAGATGTGCACACACTGAATATGTGAGGCCGAACATTTCCGTTCTTCCTCGATTTTATGTCTTTTTGCATATACATATGTGCCACGAAAAGCGGATACCAACATATCGTCTTCATCCTCTATCGTAAATCAAATTCTGTCACTCCCGAGACATGTGGATACCACAGTTCCCGTCTCGGCAATCCGCGGATGAGCTGCGGTCTTCCTCCTTGCCGCTACTTGCACTGCCTCTTGTCTGACTATTTTCCTCCCCTTGCTGTTTCTCTCGCTTACGCTCAGCACATAGACACCTATATATTAGGGTGTGGTAAAAAAAAAGTTTCCGATTTTTTTGGCTTTTTCCACTTTTCATTACTGTTGGGAATTATTTTCCCTGGGAGGGAGCAAACAATATCGTAATTTTCTACTCTTGATAAAAGCGAGCTGCAATTTTGCTATGCGCCCTGTAAAAAAACTAGCAGCCAACCTCGAGAGAGTGCCTCGTTATTTTTGCCTTTGATTCACCATTGTACTCATCAAGATCACCACCCCCGTACACGAGAAGCTAGTGGAATCTATTTATAATTGCTGTAAAGAATCGGAGAAGCTGGGAAAAAGATTTACCCATGCACCCAAATATTTATATATAGCCATATTTGAGTGTATCGGATGGAATGTTTGTTTTTTGACTATTCCACTTTTAATTACGATTTAGATTAGTTGGGAGATTAGTAGATAAGTAGATACGTGGATTGGTACATCGGCTAGTACGCAGATTAGTAGGTAAGTGGATTAGTAGATAAGTGAATAAGCAGATTAGTCTACACGTAGGTTGGCACATTTGTACGCAAGTCTAATGCGAGATTATTACATTAGTAGATCAATCGATAAGTAGATCTGCAGAATAGAAGATTATCCGATCGGTAGATTAGTAGATTGGTAATTGGTAGATTAGTAGGTTAGTAAATTAGTTTATGAATATATTACTATATTGGTATATTAGTATATCAGTAGACTAGTAGATTGGTAGATTTGTCGATTAGTCGATTAATAGTTTAGTAGATTAGTATATTGATTATTGCCAAAAATAATTCAATGTTGTAAAAAATTTTGTTGAAAATGTTGTTGAGAATGACAAAAAATTAGTGCTGACCAAATTTTAGCCCTTTATATTAATATTAAGAGTTCCCTCATCGCGATTTTCTATTTCCCATTAATTTAACATGGGAAAAGTTTTGTTTGTCGCTTCTGAGCTTTATAACTCGCCTACGGGTGGACACACGGAAACGCCCAAAAATATTGTTTATAGAAAATTTAACGCTCTACAAAAAAGGTCTTTAACCTTCATACGATAAATTCACTCGTGCATATTTTATTCAACATTAAAATTGAATTGCTGATAAATTTTATGATTTTGTCAGATGTTTTTACTTTTGTGACAAAATTATTGATTTTTTTGTTGTTTTTTCTTATTCATCTTCAAAATTATTGTATCCTTTTAAAATTATTCCCTAGATATTTATTTATCATGCTATGAGAGTTGAATTCGGTTTAAGAATAGATTTTTGTGCCAATGTACTTTTAAGTAACAATAAATTTAAATCTATTAGGAATTTTAGAATCTATCTACGGAATAATTTGAAAAGGATACGATACTTTTTAAGATGAATCAGAAAAAATTATAATAATAATAATTTCGTTGTAAAAGTCCAAAAATCTCACAAAATCATGAGATTTATCGTAGATTCAACTTTGACGTTGAATGAAACTCGAACGAGTGAATTTATCGTATGAAGGTTATGTACCTTTTTTGTAGAGCGTTAAATTTCCTATAAAACAATGTTTTGGGCATTTCCGTGTGTTTACCCGTACGCGAGTTATCAAGCTGAGAAGTGGCAATCAAAACTTTCACCATGTTCAATGAATGGGAAATAGTAAATCGCGATGAGGGACCTCTAAATATTGATATCAAGGGCTGAAATTTGGTCAGTACTCATTTTTTGTCATTCTCAACAAAATTTTCAACAAAAACTTCAATTAAAAAAAAAATAAGATAAGTAGGTTAGTATATACGTAGATTAGTAGATTGTTTGGGTAGTAGCTTAGCGGATTAGTAGATTAGTAGATCAGTGGACAGATTTAGTGGAATGGTAGATTATCCCTTATTATGTCCCTCCTATCAACAGAAAAATCATTCGATCTGCAGCAATATCGCTCGCATCATATCAGCAATTTTGTGGCTTCCTGAACGAATCCATACTTCAAACATGAACCCTGAAACCATACACATATGGCGGAGTCTCAAGTATATGAACATATTATTAGATTTCTTCCACAAGCGCTCCGGAAAATCGATCCCTATGTGGCGCTCTGTGAAATTCGCGAGTAACACGAACTGGCAAAAAATACATTGACAACTTTCGGGTGTATTATTTCTTGTGTTATTTTTTCCGTGAATGCAATGAACTTTGTTGAATATTATTGGTAGACATAGTTGTTGTTCGAGCTGCGACATTAACATCTTCGTCAGCTTCTATCAGAGTCGAAAGAAGTTTTGCTCATCTCAAGTCATTTTCATCTGATACAGTCGATATCAACGATCTGTTTAATTTTCTAAAGGATAAAAAACTATAGACAACACATATCTCAAATTTTCATTATATGTAGAGATAGAGATTTCGGATTTGCAGACACTGGTAATTACTCGTAAATTTTCGTTAATTATTCAATTTCGTATTTTGTATGAAGTTTTTTAATTGTCATTTTTTAAATACATATATTGGTCATAGAAAATAATAACAAACGGTAAAAAACATTTATGAAAATGGAAGCATTGCAAAGAACTCATGATTATTCGTCAATTTTTGTTTCTTTGTTCGTTCGTTCATTTGTTTGTTTTTTTAAGGGAGAATATACCTTTGTGAGGACAAAATCAAGGGTCATTTATGACAATTTATGTAAGAAAAACAAAACAATATTTTTAAATTCGGTTTTTTGTACAAGTCTTAAAATAAAAGATTTTTTTTAAAATTATTTTGACACAAAATGGCGGCGCAGTAGTCGATGAAAGAAAACTCCTTTTTCCATAGTCCTCTACGGGCGTATTCGCACAGGTCATAATTTTGAAGCTAGAACAAAAAACGAAAAATATTTTGAAAGTAGATATAAAAAACTAGTCCAGTATGTAGATGTTTTTTTTTAATATTGATTTTTAGAAAAATGGCGTTAATATGAAAAACAAAAAAAAATCGTAAAAAAGATCGGTCGAATATCGGTCATAAAATTTTGAAATTTCGCCTTATCGAAAAAATCCTACGTACTGGACTAGAAAATGTTGTCAAGAAGCTGCAGTTAAAATTTCAAGTCAACCGATTGAAAACTCGAGGCGCTACGCATACGCCCGTGTCTAAAAACATAGTTTCGCGAAAAACGCGTTTAAATTTTCAAGCACTGTAAAATCGTGGAAATTTCGTGTTTACCTTTAATCGGCGATGCCTGGACCAGACAATTGTCCTTCTAATTCAACATTCTCTTGCTCTTCTTCTTTCGTGGAAGATGTAGGAAAAAAATGCAAAAAAAAATGTACAAAGATATATTCCCCCTTAAGGTAGTTCCTCTGCGAAAATCTCAACCAAAAGTTTACATACCATGTTCATGTTTAAAAGATTGATAATTGGTTTAATTAGTAATGAATAAAATTAAAAACTACGCAATATTGACTCGGTACTAGTAGATAATACGATGGATATAATTTATTGCCGTAAAATATATTTTGTATTGTGTTTTTGATCGACCATTGCCAGTAAACTTTTTGCCGGGACTGTCCAGGCTTTGCCCCAATTGTTTTTTTTCCAGGCTGTGCCAGGCTTTGCACCAAAATTGTGAAGGCTTCTCATGGTTATATCTTGGAAACTAGATGGTGAATCATTCTCATTTTTTTTCACATTATTCGTGATATCTTACTGTAGCTTATCCTCGTTTTTTATCAATTTCTTAATTTTAGTTTTGACGGTAGAATTAATGATGCTCTGTTTGCCCATCATAACGCATTTGTTACGTGTAAACCAAGCCAACTTTAAGTGTAAATATCTCAGGTTTGGGGTGGTCAAACTTATTCAAATTGCACAGATGTTTTGATAATGTATTAAATAACGTATACGTCAAATTTCAACCATTTCTTAATTCAACTCTTCTGTGGAGGTACTACCTTAATACGATTTTTCATTTCTCTGTTTATTGTGATTGTTATTAACTAAATCCCATTCCAAACTTCAAGCTGTCCTTGTGTGAAAGATTCATCGATATCGATTCTGATTTGATAGATTTCATCCACGCGGTTATGATTTTATAAACTTTTTATTGCAAATTTCAAATCGTATGTGCACGTAACGAGGAAAGGTGCGCAGACACGTTGAAACGGAATAAGGATATCTGTGAACCTGGCGTCGCTCGAGGAAAGCCTTTTCTATTTCGTTCTAAATGCTAATACATAACTTCATCCTGTATGTACAACTGTACGCTTCCGGTACTCGGTGCATAGAAGGCATGGGGGGAAAAGCATATAAGAGCAGCGGTACGAAGTTTTGTGGGGGGGGGGGGGGGGGGAGCAAGTTACGCCAAGCAGCGGAGAATCGAAAGAGAAACGCTACGACTTGTTGTTCCCCTTGTTGTTCGTGTGACGAAATGCCCGATCAATAATCTTATCCTCGAGATGCAAAAACCAAGATTTAGCGATGGATCCTCTGGAAGCTGGGATTAAAAGATGGAGAAGGGGGAGCCTGGCATACTGAGAAAAAAGTCACATAGTACTTGCAACCAACGTCCATAATAAGAGAGTTCTTGGTTGCAAAACTGACTATCGGTGTGTCGTGGTTCTACTAAGCTGTAAGTCGTTAGTCGTTAATGTAGTTTTAGTAATTGAGAATTTTCTCAATAAATTAGTGACTCAATAAAAAAAATCCTACGTACTTCCATAGACAATGTATTTTTCAAGATATATTCAACATTTCAAGTGAATCGGTTGAAAAGTGTCCGAGTTATGTTTCCGGCCAACTTAAAAAATGCAGTTTTGAGATAAACGCTGCACAGCCGACATTTTGAAATCAATCGCTTCAAAAAAATTACTGTATACAGTCACTGATATATATGATAAACCCCTTTTTTTGTAATCTCAATTTATTTTGTAGTTTTTTTCTGAAAAAAAAATCCCCAAGAGCCTATTTTTTCGACCTCTAGAGTGGCCTAAGGCCTTAAGGGGGTAAATGACTTTCTAAAGATAGGTGTGTTACCGCTTAAGTGATGCTTTTCTTTCAATAGTTCTGTAGTGAATTTTCCATTACTTTAAGGTAGTACCTCCACAGAAGAGTTGAATTAAGAAATGGTTGAAATTTGACATATACGTTATTTAATACATTATCCAAATATCTGTGCAATTTGAATAAGTTTGACCACCCCAAACCTGAGATATTTACACTTAAAGTTGGCTTGGTTTACACGTAACAAATGCGTTATGATGGGCAAACAGAGCATCATTAATTCTACCGTCAAAACTAAAATTAAGAAATTGATAAAAAACGAGGATAAGCTACAGTAAGATATCACGAATAATGTGAAAAAAAATGAGAATGATTCACCATCTAGTTTCCAAGATATAACCATGAGAAGCCTTCACAATTTTGGTGCAAAGCCTGGCAAAGCCTGGAAAAAAAACAATTGGGGCAAAGCCTGGACAGTCCCGGCAAAAAGTTTACTGGCAATGGTCGATCAAAAACACAATACAAAATATATTTTACGGCAATAAATGATATCCATCGTATTATCTACTAGTACCGAGTCAACATTGCGTAGTTTTAAATTTTATTCATTACTTTTATTTTATTCATTACTAATTAAACCAATTATCAATCTTTTAAACATGAACATGGTATGTAAACTTTTGGTTGAGATTTTCGCAGAGGAACTACCTTAAATCAGAAGAAATCTAGTTTCTGTTTCATTCAGATCGATGGACAGCGTGTGGTCGAAACTGCAAAACTACCCCTCGCCACGCCTTTCTTTGAGGGGTGGTTTCGCCCCTTAAAACCGTTTTTCCGCAGATAAAAATAAATACGTGTCTAAAAGTTTTGGATGCTTTATCACACATGTGAGTTTCAACAAAATCGAAGGCGGACACTTAAGTGATGTTCCTCGTAAGTCTTAAAAATGGTGAAGAAAACTTTTGAAAAAATTATGAAAATCAGACATTTTTTTCCTCACCTAAAGGTACCTCTTCATACCACTGTGGACGCGACGAAAGTTGGGTTAGATGAGGAAGATGCGGGTAGGGAGTGATTGGAAAGGGTTCAATTAGGAAGGGCAACACGTATAAAGCCGCAAGGGTAGACGTTGGAACTCAGGAAAATAAAATGATTACATACCAAGGTTATTAAGATTTTGAAATGCAAAAAAAACTGACCACGTTGATATCTGGCGCTAAAAATACCCGTCGGGTAAAATGTTTTCTAGTCGAACTAATTTATTCATAATCTAGGATCACCGTAGGTACTTCACAAATACTGCACAACCGAAATTCCAACTTTAAAGTGTTTGTCATAACAAATAAACAAAATCTGCATTTACTTATGGGTATGTTGACATACCAGACGTCGGTGTAAGATGACACACTTGGTCATCTTACTCTGCTGCGTATCAAACTGGATATAAAATCAGATTCTTTGACTAATCGTTTTGGATGCCTGGCTATTATCAACGAACCTCGACACGTAAGAGGTGGTCACAAGAAAACATGACCAAGACCATTGCAGATGTAAAGGAGAATAGACTGGGTTGGCTTTTAGCACCCAAACAGTTTAACGTGCCGCAGGCAACACTTCATCGTCACTATGATAATGTTTCAGTAAACATTGGCTGCTATAAACTAACCTTTAACCCAGAAATTAATGTATCTGAGCATAATGCGATCGACGTGTGTAAGACGACACATATCTGTCATCTTAGACTGAAGTATGTCGTCCTACACACTTCAACGTACATGTGATTTTTATCTTTCGATTTTTTGTTTAAGGCCTTAGGCTACAGTAACGGGTGTAAAATCATATGCGAATTTAACAATTTTTTTTCGTATGAAAAAGTAATTCACTCATAAAATTAATTACACATCTATTTAGTATGAATATCAAGCTGTTCGAATTTTTTTTCTTCGATGTACAAAATGGCCGACTACTCGAAACTTCCCGAAACAGCTTTTTTTCCAATTGGCGTGACAAATAACTTCAACAATTTTCACTCGGTTTACTTAAAATTTAAAAGTTATGTTCCTAATTGCATTTCGCAGAGTACGTACGGAATTTCTGATTAATCGAAAACTTTTCATTTTATGAGCACTTTATGAGCAGTTACAACGAAATTTTTCACTGAAAATTCATTTCTTAAGTTCAAATACCTGCAACTTTTGAATAAAACAATATTTTTCAAATTTCGTACGTACTTCTCTAGGTATTCTAATGTAGATTGACGAGAATTTTTGTTTTTCGTTCCAGGTGAAAAATTGTGGATGCTAAATGTCACGCCGCGGAGCGCCTAAAAAAAGATAACAAAATAAAATATTAGTAGTCGACCATTTTTTACATCGTAAAAAGTAAATATTTATTCTCTAACAGCTTGATATTCATACTAAATAGAAGTACAATTAATTTTATGAGTGAATCACTTTTTCATGCGAAAAAAAATGGTTCAATTCGCACATGATTTGATACCCGTTGCTGTGACGTAAGGCCTTAAGTAATTAATGTCCTGAAACCGATTTTATTTCAGTATAATAATTAACCTTTAAATAATAACATACCTTACATTATATCATAAATACTATTAATAATAATAAACCTTTTAACAATAACACACTTGGTTTTCAATTCATATAACGTCATTTGTTTAAATATTTATGGTAAAAGAAAAAGTATTCCATCTTGAGTACGACACCCCTAACAATGTTCATCCTTCAAGAAAAAAAATGTAATAAAGGCAACATTGTCCTGCTAGTAAAAATTCCAAAAAATACCGTGGTTTCGGAAAATCCGGTGAATAGATCGTTGCCTAAGAGGAATCAAAAGGCAACGTCAGTTTGTCGCGTCTCGGCATGTAACGATTGGAGATATCGTAATCGACGAAGTTTCCCAGGTGCAGATTTCGTTCCCGAATTCCGCGACGGTATGAAAAGTGTTAACTATAGGAGCGCGGCACGCGCGTGTGGTCGAAGTTTCGGTTCTGGTGGTTTAACCGCGAGAAATTTCCGGCGTACGACACTGCCGCAAAGTTGGTCGTTCCGTCTCGTATGTATATGCGCGTCTGTGTGTTTGGGTGTGTGTGTGTGTGTGTGTGTGTATTTGGGTGTGTGTCTCTGTGTGTGCATGTGTGTGTGTGTGTATGTGTATTTGGGTGTGTGTGTGTGTGTGTGTGTATATTTGGGTGTGTGTGTGTGTGTGTATTTGGGTGTGTGTGTGTGTGTGTGTGTGTGTGTGTGTGTGTGTGTGTGTGTGTGTGTGTGTGTGTGGGGGGGGGGGGGTGTTTGGGGGCGGCACGCGCGTCTCGGAGCTTTCTTCTTTGTTTTGCTCTTTCGTGTACCGCAAAGGGCAAGGGAAACTAGAACTGGCAGCCCGTACGGGCGGCAACTCTTCGCGATAAATCCACTTCGAACTGTTCCCACACGAAAACAAATTGATTTTTCTTCTAATGTTCCAGGCCCGACTCACTATTAAATTCGCGGTGCGGTAAGCCCAAACAAACACAAACAAAAATTAAAAGGCTTATCAAAAATAACGAAGAACAACTCAGATTTTAAATTTGAATTAATATTTACATTTTGGAAAAAAACGCGCTTGGGGCAGAATGAGATTTTTTCATTATGGGAATTTTTTACGTTCTTGAAAATTATTCGTTTTAGTGTACGATTCTATTTAAGAATCGTTATATTCGATTGGACATAGGTGATGCTATATTTAATTGGACGCAGGTAGAATCATACTCGACAATAATTATACTTGATTAGGGGCATAAATAATTATTCTTTAAAAGGAAAGACGTATTTTGCATTCGGCATAAATAGAATTATTGTGTTGAATTGAACACAATTATTGTATTTGATTAGACACAAATATACTTTTTTAAAGTGTACAATTATATTTAATAATAATTATATTGAATTGGGTACGAAAAGGATTACATTTAACAATAATTATACTTAATTCGGAACACGTAGAATTATTCTGTCGAATGACATGAGTATTTTTCACTGGGCACAAACTTAATTATTGCATAGAATTGAACAATTATAATTGATTAGACAAAAGTATAATTATGCCCAATTGAATCAGTATAATTAATTAGGCACTAATATTGTTCGAAAAGGTGTAGGATTATATTCAATGATAATTATATTTAATTAAACACAGAAAGAAATATAGATCGCAATAGCTATACTTACAATTAAGTGGGAACACATTTAATTATTGTGTCAAACAAATAAATATTTTTAATGAGGCACAAAGATAATTATTGTATCTAATTTAATAATTATATTCAATTAGGCATTAATGTAATTATTGTGTCCAAATGAGTAACAATATTCAATTCGACTCGATTACAATTATCGTGTCCAATAAAATAACAATATTCTATAAGACACTATAATACAATTGAACAATCTTTAATTGGCCACAGGTTTTCTTCAGTTGACCCGTGCCCTCTTGCAAATGCGAGACTTTCCTGTTAGGAGCTGAAATCAAATACGTTTTTAAATTCTTTATTCGTTTCACTTGCCCATCTTTTTACGTGTATGTGCTCATAAGGTTTTTTTTAATGATCGAGCAACAGTTCTACTTTTACATATCGAGTTTTCGGAAAGCAGCAATAATGAGTTTTTAAAATAATTAATTCTTCCCCCTCTCTCTCTCCCTCCCCAGCAGACTCAGAAATAATAATCCCTTCGCAAATGCCTTTGCACACCTACGAACAATTGTTAGCACGACGACGGTGTGTATCCACCTCCACTGCTTCTAGTCCGCTCCGCCGGAACTTCCATCCGGAAGTTCCGGTCGAGCGTCTGAACTTCGAGAACCCAAACACGGGAGGTTTTGTGCGGGGCCAACGTGCACGAATATATACATAACAAATCAATGTTTATTTTGCTCGGCTCACGGTTTCTGCAATGTTTGCCCGATCTCGAATAAAAAGGGCTTTCGAATCAGAAATTTTTAATTCTCGAACTATCATCTCTTTACGAGCAGTTTTTTTTCCATTATTTTATTCTCGTATTCACGGATATCGATTCTACATTACGTAATTTATTTTGGTTTTTATAAATCGCCCTTTTTTAATAGGTCTGTGGAGTGAAGAAAAACATGGATGCTTTTTAGTGGTTTTCATTTTCCTGACGGAACAAAAGTGGTTCTTGCGTATCGACAGGTCCACATTCAGATGAAAATTAATTGAAGCTAAAGTGATTAAGTGAAAAAGTAATTAAAGCAATATTTTAGTCTGGAGGCCTAAATTTCGGGCGATCTTTGGGCTTGATAGAATTTTTTTCCAACCATTTTCTTACACTCATTTTATTGATGATTCAAGAAATTACAAAAAAAAAGAAAATTGTAAAAGTTACGGGCCTCTGAGGCTGGCCGTGAAAAAAAAAACGGTTGGCATGATTACAAAGCTCCCATTCATCTGAAACAGAAATGAAACCAATTTTTTTTCCAATGCAAATGTCATTCGTGCAGGTACCAAAGAGAAAAAAGTGTAAATGGAGTGTAAATGGAGAAAAAAGTGTAAACTTCTGAAAAGAAGTTCATTTTTCGCCCTTTTTTTCAAAGTAATTTTTTTTTAATAGTAATAATAATAATTTCGCAATGCCCAAGTAGATTTTGAAAATTCCGAAATTTTGGGAATTCCGAAAATAATGTATGTGGTGACCGTCTGAAAAAAAAAGTTCATTTTTCGCCCTTTTTTTCAAAGTAATTTTTTTTTTATGGTAATAATAATCATTTCGCAATACCCGAGTAAAATTTGGGAATTTTGAAATTTCCTTTTAAACATATATTCTTAAGATTCCATACTTCAATAAGATGCCAAAAAAATCGACTTTTTTACAATTCTAGACTAGAATACTACCTTAAGACACAACCCCGAAATATCTAAATTAATTTGTAAATATACAGAGTAAGTTACTACAAATTCAAAATACGAAAGCATAATTCGAAAATCGTATAAAGTATGTTGTGCTATACTTTGAGCGCGTTGTTCAAAACAATATTTATTTATTTATTGTTTGCCTCCGGGAAAGTCACGTTCATTATCCACCTCGAGACAGTGTCCGTTTTACTAATTGTCCACTGTGTGAAGGTCATCCCAAGGTCGCGACAGGTCATTAGTTAAGTTTTAGAAAAATACGTGGAAGGGGGAGTTTACAAAAGAGGATTTCCATTCAAAGCGCGGACCTTGAAATGTTTTTGACGCCCCTATTCAAAAGTAAAACCGGGCCGATCGAAATGTAGATATTGAAAAGCCCTTGTATTGTATTTTTTTTGTCTCAAGCAATTTCTATGGGATGTTTTAGAGTGTCTAATTTCCAGTGAGTCACCCGGTATATGCGAAAAGTTGGCGGAAAGTTGAACTCGGAATGATCAGTGTACTCTGTAAAATTCAAAGTTTCCGTGATCAAAACTGGCCGTCGATTTGATTCATTAAAAATTCATTTCCTCCGCTGCCCGGGTAATTAACCGCGAAGTGAAACTACTCGCCTCGGTAAGCTCATTACACGAAGGCATTTCAGTGTCACGCCTTTCTCCTCAGCCCTATTACAATAGCGCTTTGTCGAGGCTCGATGTGCCAGCTTGCTTTTGTCTTATCATTGTTCGATCTTTACCATAAATTGCCTCGAGGTCGAGAGCACCCTATTCCCTAATTATGAAAACAAAGTTCATCGGAAAATTGGGCTTTTGACAACATCGCAAGATCGCTATCCTACTCCTCCTGATATGATTGACGTGCTTTGATGCTCGTTTTATTTACTATTTGGCTGCCAGCGAACATAACGGAGACTTTGTCCTTGGAGTGCCATATTTTAGGTGTTTACATTTTATTTTTTTAGCGGAAACGAGTAAAGCATTTTGGGTGCGTTTTTTTTCTTGCTTTTATTCATGATATACAGAACGTTAAAAAAAATGTTTTTTGAAAAAAAAAACCAAAATCGCGGCCGTTGCAGCTCCGCGAAAACAGGTCCTCAAATCGCGGGAGGTAAACAGCTGACATCACTGCCCCCTCTTTGTTGATCTGAAACACGAATTCAAAGCATATTATCAATCTGTGACCCTTTGGTCATGGAATGACGGATGGGTTTTTCGTTGAGTACAAATTTCGGAAAATGGCGGCAATTAAAAAAAAATCGAATTTTCGCGTTTTTTTTCGCATAAAAAGATAAATAATAAATGCAAAAGTGTATCTATCGAAAAAACGATCCGTCATTCCGTGAAGACATATTTTCTGAGTATGCTCTTCAAATTTCAGGTCGATATGTTAATTACAGCGGTCAGGAGAATGTCAGCCATTTTTAAAAACGTGTTTTCGAGAAAAACGCGTTAAAAGTTTTGTAATGTGTTTACAGAATGTGTTTATAATTACCGCTAATCGGCAATGCCTGGTCCATAGAGGCATCCCTCCTCTTCTTCTAGCTGCTCATGTTGAGCCGCTAACATCTCCCGCTAACTTCAAGGACAAAGTCTCCCATAAGAGAAATTATCGGGTCAGCGTGGGGCCCAAAAAACAGGTTAATTAAAAATATTTTTTTCTGATCAGGCTATTGGGATGACGAGGTCGGAATTTTACTCACAATTGGTGCACAGTCATGCCGAGTTTATGTTTTTTTTTTTAAATATTGATACACAATTAAATTACTATTATTTTAACAAAGTGCCGCCGTTGCTCCATGGCCAATTGGTGTAGGTGTAGAGTCATCTCAAATGAAGAATAAAAACATGTACTCTTAGTATAATAATATAATATAATAATATATATTATATGTATAATATAATATAACCGATACTGGTGGATGAGCGGTCGGGGTCCGAGTTAAGCAGCTGTTCGTGGCCACTACTCGGAGCGGTGACCGCTTTTCCGTGTACCCGCCGGCGCATCAACCAGTGAGCGCAAGGCCGATACTTTTGATGGCTTGGTGTAGATACTTGAGTTAAGGTTTGTGCACCAGAAAATCAGACGAATATAGGGCCGTCTACGATGGTAAGTGTTTTCCATATTTTCCCCGTACCCTCGGCAAATGCGGTATAGTGTAGCTTAAAGAAAGGTTCTGCCTTGTTAGGCCAAAAAATGTTCGATTTTTCACCATTTTTCTATGGGAAAAGTATTAAATATAGAATGTTCATATTTGGTATGTTGACCAAGCGGTCTCTATTGAACATCAAAATATTTTTCAAAATTTGACAAAACATGGTGGTGGGAGTGGGAGAAGCCACGTATGTCGATGCGCGGGCGATGACATTCTTCGCTTGCGGAAGTCCTAAGCCCCGGACAGGTGATCTGAAGCAAAGAAATCAAACATATTTTTACTTTGTACGATATTGTGTATAAGTTGACCTATAATCAAGAAGAAAAGTTGAAAAATAAAAAAAGTGAGCAAAAATGCGATTTTTTGGGGGAAAAAAACAAACTTCCTTCCGATCGTTCACTATTTTTTTTATTTTCAATTTTTCTTCTTCTTTCTTCTTAAATTTTTTTTCTTTTTAAGTCAAGTCAAGTTAGTCAACATACCAAATATCAACATTCTCTACTTAAAACTTTTCGCATAAAAAATTGGTAAAAAATCGAACACTTTTTGGTCCAACAAGGCAGAACCTTCCCTTAAGGTAGAACGAGCGCTCGCACTTGATTTCTATAGATTTTGTTCAAACTTTAACCCGACATTGTTCATATCATTATGCATGCTTCAGATTGGGAGATAATGGGTTTTGAAATTGCAACTTTTACCACTGCAGGGCCTGCATTGACCGAAAGTCAGGTCACATAATTCGTCGTACCATTATAGTGTGTTTATAAATTTGAAAAAAAAAATTATGTCTAGATAGCAAACTAGTTAGGGAACGGGTGATAAAAGTTTGGATTGCCTTTACTAATCAATTTTGCCAAAAACGTTCAGTAAAGACAGAATAATTATCCGTAAAGAATATTTGTTCCCTATAATAAGAAGACACATGGCAACACCGCAGAACAGTATTGTTCAATATTTCGAAAAAAAAAAATCATCGTCTTCCTAAAGTCAAAAACTTTGATCATAAAAAAAAATATTTGCGTTATAAATATTAATATTTGATATTGTTTATGTTATCTTCATTGACAAATAAAAGTGTTGGTTAATTCATAACTAGTTAAACACTTTGTTCGATTAAAAGTTACTTCCAAATAAAAATTTGTGTTGCACTATTAAAATATGCCGCGCAAACTTACATCATTGGATCCGTGGAACGATGCGGTGTTGCCATATGTCTTCTTATTATAGGGGACAACTATTTTTTATGGAAAATTATTCTGTCTAAATTTCAATGCGGACCCTACAGTGTTAAAAATTGCAATTTAAAAACCCATTATCTCCTAATCTAAATAGTCGACTGTTCTGAAATTTCACTCAAACATGCATAATGATATAAACAATTTCTGGTTAAAATTTGAACAAAATCTATAGAAATCAAATGCGAGTGACAGGAAAGGGTTCAATTGGGAAGGGTTGTACGTAAAAACCCTCACGAGTATACGCTGGAACTCAGGAATTATTAAGACCTCAATAAAATAATAATAATATAATAATACAATATAATATAATAATAATAATATATTTTATACAATAATTTTGTATTCTTTTTTTCCCGCCACCCTCGGTATGTTTATCCCACATTTTCGTACATCCTGCGCTAAGTATGTCTCGATGTCTCTCATGCGTGAGCTTGCTGCAAATTTATAGGATCATCAGTATTAGTTTTTGTTTGGCGATATCCCAAGTCGAGCGGCGTTGTCTCCGTTTATCCCTTGGACAGTCAGGCGGAAGTTCATTTCTCCGCTGTCTCGTGGTTCTCCGTAGAAAAGTCGGGTGTGTCAAAAATAACTGCCCTTCTCCGCACGGATTTAAGGGGTCTTCTCACTTTAGACGCTAAAAAAAGCTATTTTCATAAAAAAAATTGATAGATTTATATTATAGATATTGATATAAAAGTTGTTACACTTAATAAATACATTTTCGAAAGACATTTTAAAAAAATTGTATGCATTTACGTAACCCAATCGGACTTTAAACGCGTTTTTCTCGACACAATGTTTTTCGACGGCTTGTTGATAAAATCTTCGAAACCACGGAACCGATCCTTATGCTATTTTAACCACATATTCTTTACAACTATAGCTATAGCGCATATAAAGGATTTTTTTTATTTTGATTTTGACTATTTTTGTTGCCATGAACGGTGAAAAACACGTTTTTTTTTGTTTTGTCGAAAAATGTCGGTCAATTTTTTATCTTTGCATGTATCAAAAATCTAGTAATATAATATAGATCTAGTAATATAAATGAATCTAAATTGATTTTTTTGTTTCGGATGATTCACCTCCGAGATTTCATCAATAGCGCAGACCTACAATTCTTTTAGAACATTTTCGTCTATAAATCGTGACTTGAATACATTTTTTTTAACATGTTTTTCGAAAGTGTATCTATTAAGTGTAACAACTTTTGTATCAATATCTATAATATAAATGTTAAAAAATCATGAAAATAGCCTTTTTAGCGTCTAAAGTGATAAAACCCCTTAACGGTAATACTTATGCACATCCAATGGAGGATCCAATGCTTCGAGTAGATGGCACAAGATCAGGCACCTTTTTATAAATCGAGTCGATCACGAAAACTGTAATTGGAACCTTATGGACCCGGGTAGTCCAAATTTACCACCTGGTTCAAATTCCTGCCAATCGTTGAATGAACACCCACATGTGTAGGTGTATCTCGTTATTGTGAAGCAAAAATATGTTCCAAGGCGGAAGCTCTAGTCTTTTCCGTAGCTCTTAGTCGCCCTCTGTCTTACCCCCTCCTCCTCTCTGCCCCGGACTCGTTCATCCTTATCCCATTCGTCCCTTCTGCTGCCTGTGCATTTTCCAGCTTCCCATCGTATGGCAGCGTGGTTCATTCTTTGTTTTTACCCTCCTCGTTTCACCCACCACTTCGAGAATCGCGGTTCATTCCACTCGCGCAAAAATAAGACACGTCACTCGGATAGTCTCGCCGGAGGACGGAGACTCACCCTGAACCCTTCCGAAGCACACCAGCTAAACGGCGGTAGGTTTTGCCCAGGATGCGACCCGACGTCCGGAGCCAAATTTTAGGAATCTCGTTCAACATACACTTGAACGTCTGTGCATATCTAGTCATTCATAAGTACCACCAGTACAGGTGTCTCCATACAGAAAACGTTTCCTCGTGAGACTGGAGTGTATTGGTGGAACAGGTATCAGTTTTTGAATTAGCGAGGAGAACAAGTGACAACGCATTAGTAAAGACCTGCCATTGATGGTGATCGTGTAATCATGGAAGCCTGATGGCAATTGAGGAATCAACAATGATATATCGATCGCAGTTAACGAGGATTTGCCTTGTTAGTGAGTTGAATTTGACGTTTCTGCAGAGTTTGTGGCTACAGAGTATGACTGATTCCGAAGCCACCAACAAACTAAATCCTTGCTGAAAAGAAAGAAACTGTCATTCAGCACTTGGGACGCAAATGGACTCAGGCATTCCCAAAAGTATAGCATACTTTCGGAGGTACCTAAGCAGTGAGAAGCTTTTGGATGCAATCTGACGTTTTACAATTGCCTGATCGGACCGTTGATGACACTAAAAACCTAATCAGAATCCTATCAATGTAGATAAACAAGCAAATCCCAACAAGGCACGGATTCCAACTTTCAGCAACGTTTGTACCACATTGATTCCAAATACCAACAATGTTCTGTAGACACAGTCCCCATCGAAGTGTTGTAGATTCAACTCCATTCTTAAAGCTGTCTGATGTCTTTAGATGATCTAATGGAGGCTTTCCGAAAGGGAAATCATACTTTCAGAAGTTAATCTGCTTTGTCAGTGGGTTGAATTTGAAGTTTCTGCAAAGTTTGCGACTGCAGAGTATGACAGATTCCACAGCCACCAACAAACTAAATCCTTGATGAAAAAAAAAGAAACTGTCATTCAGCACTTGGGACGCAAATGGACTCAGGTATTCCCAAAAGTATATCATACTTTTGGAGGTACCTAAGCAGTAAGAAGCTTTTGGATAGAATCTGACGTTTCATAACTGCCTGATCAGACCGTTGAAACACCAAAAACCTAATCAAAATCCTATCAATATAGATGGACAAACATATCCAAACAAGGCACTGATTCCAACTTTCAGCAATGTTTGTAGCACATTGATTCCAAATACCAACAATGTTCCGTAAACACAGTCCCCCATCAAAGTTTTCTAGATTCAACTCCATTCTTAGAGCTGTCTGGTGTCTTTAGATGATCTAATAGAGGCTTTCCGAAAGGGAAATCATACTTTCAAAACTACCTGAGTATATAGAAACTGTTGGAAGGAATCTGACGTTCCAGAACTCCTGCCTGAACAGGCTGCGGAAGAAATCGACAACCTAATCAGAATTCTATCAGTGTGGATGGATGAACAAAATCAAGCAAGGCACTGATACCAGCTCTTAGCAACATTCGTACCACACTGATTCCAAAATACGAATAATATTCGAAAAAACAGTTTCCCCCAACGTTTTCTAGATTTGATTTCATTTGGATGGCTGTCTGATCTTTTTAGATGATCTAATTGAGGCATTGGCTCGTTTTCAGGCTGAACCGGCACTGATGTACGACAGCGTGCAGGTCTTCGCCGTTGGTCTACGAACGCTTGAGCAGTCGCACGCCCTGAGACCCGCAAATTTATCCTGCGAACTGGAGCACCCCTGGGACGGTGGGCTGTCCCTCATCAACTACATAAACTCGGTGAGCTTCTGTTTAGTCACGCGCGTGCTCACAGAAATTGTTACGTGAAGCGACGTATATATGCGAGCGAAATCTCGAGGGTTCTCTCGCCCAAATCCTTCCTCGATCTTCATCCATGTTGTGTAACAAACCGAATAACAGAGATACCCAAACACAATAACAACCCGACGAGAGATCCTTCCTCGACCTTCGCTCCTTCGCTATGACGTCCAAAAGACAATTAGCGAGACTTAACTCGATACCAAGTTGGGTAATTCAAGTTACTTCGGATTTAGAGTCTTTGGAAACTACAGATCGTTTGGCCTAGGTTCGTATACAGAGTGGCCAGAAAAGTGACGTCTGAAGCTCAAATCTAGATGCCTCTCATCGATACCCGCCCAAATCGCCCTAGCGTATGTTTTGCAATATTTTTTTAGTTTTGGAGGAAAAAAAAACATTTTTTTCAATGTTCTCTTTTGCGTATGTGGTTTCGTCGCGATTTTTCTTACTTATGTAATCGTTTTACAGTGCATTGCTAAGCTTCAAATGCCTGACCAAATAAACACTAACGTAGGTGACTTAGATTTTGATCAAGAGTTTAAAAAATTGTTCGAGACGATCGTCACTGGAATTCGAAAGATAAAAAAATATGTACTAATCTAAGTGACTCTCAACTACTTCTGAAAATTTTTTACAAAGAAAGTACCTCCTCAAAAAAAACCTATGCTACAGGAAAACTCGAAAAAAAGTGCTCATCTCGAAACCTGAAAATGATCGTAGAACATACATGAGATTGATTCGGATAGGTATTTATGCGAAGCATCTAAATTTCCCTATTGGACGTCACTTTTTGGGCCACCCTGTATATGTATATCGAGAGAGGGAATCTCTAACCCATTGTATCTATGTTATGTTGATGAAATCAGCATATCTGGATTTTTGTGGACGTTTTTTAAATTTTCTTTCGATGACCTTTATGATGATTGTTTATGATGACTTCGATGATTTTGAAGACATTGGGGTTTACTTATATATATATATATATATATATATATATATATATATATATATATATATATATATATATATATATATATATATATATATATATATATATATATATATATGGAGAGGTGATTGGAAAGACAATCGACTTCGAGGACCGTCCTCGTTATAACTTATTGTTCCCATTTTCAACATGATGTAAACTCGAGGGTCCCCAATATCTATCCCTGCATACAATAAAAATGTAAGAGGTGCTTTGTCTGTAATTTTCCAATTAACAGAACATTCTCTTACAGATCGTTTATATTAACTAAAACAAGTGGAAGAATCATATTTTGAAATTGAATTGTCTGTCTGTCTCCGTTTACGTTTCCAGAAGATGAGAACTACTGAATCAATTTCGATGAATCTTTAACCGCAATATAGATTGGACCGTAGAGTATGATTCAGGCTATCAGGCATGATGCTATGACAACTTTAATAAACAAGCATACAAATAAACAAACCGATAAACAAATAAACGAATGCATACATAATTAAACTACTTTCTGGTAAAATAACTTTCACCCTAGTAAATTAGGAGCTTAATAGACAAATAAACCGATACACCAATTTCCAATAAATAAACGTTTACCCCAGTAAATAGACTGACAAATAAATAAATAAACTGACAAACTAATTTCCAATGAATGAAACGTTTCCTCTAGTAAATTAACCACTAGATAGACAAATAAACAAGTAAACCAATTTCCAATAAA
This sequence comes from Ophion ellenae, assembly GCA_963210295.1. Lineage (NCBI taxonomy): Eukaryota > Metazoa > Arthropoda > Insecta > Hymenoptera > Ichneumonidae > Ophion > Ophion ellenae. The sequence goes on along the minus strand of OY723385.1, from coordinate 70,784,775 downwards.
TAATCTTTTGCTGCAGAGACTTTGTTGGGTAAGCATGCCACGCACTAGGGTATCGCGAAAAGTTCTCAGTGTTTATTTTTAAGATTTTCCACAATCCCGCCGAGAATAAATGTGAAACGTAAAGTAGAGGGGAAGATTTGCCATTGATAGGATTTCAAGGCGGGTGTCCCCAATAGCAGAGCTACTACATACATATATATGTTTATTGAAATTCGTGAATCGCGAATCGAAACAAAAACATTCAGTTACAGAATCTAGAAAGCCATCACGTATATAGAATAATCAAAAAATGTCGTTTTCCGGTGACCCACGTAAATGGACTTTCCCATCCTTTTTGTACATTCTCGATGTTGTCTTGAGAAGAAACCCAAGCAAGTCGAAATTCGAGTTTGCTTGGATGAATTTCACGCCAGATACCAAACTTCAGAATTCTTGGCTTGATAGATAAAATGCCTAAGGTGCCTAAACCTCATTGCTACATGTGATAAAGACCGGGTCTCAGGGTATCGAATCCTTTCATTTGGAAAGCCCCGAGACAAGATTTATGGGGGGAAATAGGCGAAGAAAAAATTGTTCATTTTCATGATTTTTTTAATACGAAAAGATTTCTTCACCAATTTTCAAACCTAGGGTATGTTTTATTACTAGTTTTGGCTGTTAGATGGTATTTTTTCATTAATCTTTAAAAATGGCGGAGGTATGACGTGGTTTTATAAACAGGTTGCGGCGGATGTTGTCGGACAGTGTGAAACGTAGCTTCGGCGAAATTGATCTGAAAAAAAACCAGCGAAGATTTTCCTTTTATCAATACTTATACGCAGAATATGAACCAAGAAAAAGTGAGAAATGTTGGCAATCGATGGAATGGTACGCTTCGAAGAGGAAAAAATTAAATTTTTCGGAAAACATTGCTATATATTGCAATAAAAAATGCTTTTTTTTATTTTAAAGACCATTTACGGTCATGTTATAGACAATAAGGTTAGAAAGATTTATACCAAATGGCATCAGAATCGGTCGATTAGTTTTTGAGCTATACGTCACGCCAGTTTTGAAAATGCGGTTTAGAAGACCGTGCCATACTTCCGCCACTTTTAAATATTAATAATAAAAATAAAAAATACCATGTAACAGCCAAAAGTAGTAATAAAACATACCCTACGTCTAAAAAATGGTGAACAAATATTTCTTTAAAAAAAATCATGAAAATCAGCAATTTTTTTCCCCGCCTAAGGGTATCTCGCCTCCCTTAATGTAGACGAGCGCGCGCTCTTGATTTCTATAGATTTTGTTCGAATTTTAACCGGACATTGTTCATATCATTATGCATGTGTGCGTGAAATTTCAGAACGGTCGACAGTTTAGATTGGGAGATAATGGGTTTTTAAATTGCAACTTTTAACACGGCAGGGTCTGCATTGACCGAAAGTCAGGTCACATTATTCGTCGTATTATTTTATTGTGTTTATGAATTTCGAAAAAAAAAATTATTTTTAGATGGCCAACTAGTTAGGGAAAGAATGAAAAAAGTTTGTATTGCCTTTACTATTCAGTTTTGCTGAAAACGTTCAGTAAAGACAGAATAATGCTCCGTAAAAAATATTTATCCCCTATAATAAGAAGACATGGCACTACCACATAAACAGTTCAATATTTCGAGAAAAAATTAATTATCCCGTTCCTAAAGCTAATAACTTTTATCAACAAAAAAAAATATTTGCGTTTTAAATATTAATATTTTACATTGTTAATGTTATCTTCATTAACAAAGAAAAGTTCTGGTCAATTCATAACTAATTAGAAACATTGTTCGATTAAAAATTACTTCCAAATGAAAATTTTTTTGGGTTGGATACGTGGAGTGATGCGGTATTGCCATATGTCTTCTTATTATAGGGGCCAAATATTTTTTACGGAAAATTATTGTCTAAATTTCAATGCGGACCCTGCACATTGTTAAAAAAACGTATTAAAAGTTGCAATTTAAAAGCCCATTATCTCCCAATCTAAATAGTCGACTGTTCTGAAATTTCACTCAAACATGCATAATGATATGAACAATCCCCCATGGAAATTTATATACGCAAACATATACTGCAAATTTATTTTATTAATAATTGTAATGTATGTGAAATGTATGCCATATATTGAAAATATATGTTGCATATATGTGCCAAATTCTACTTTTCGTAACGTGTTTATATATGAGATGTATATGCGTCGTATTACTGTATATCAATGGATCATATATCAATGATATATGTAGCATTTACCCTGCATATATACTACATATATTTAGCATATATGTTGCATACACACTGCGTACATACCACATATATGCTGCATAAATGGTACATATATGCCACATATATACAGATATGCGTAGCATATCTGTATATAGTGTTTATATGTAATAGCGTAGTTTAACTGAAAGTTAAGTTTTTTAAGTTTAAGCTTTAAGTTTTATTCAGTTTAACTGTAATAGTGTTTATTCACAGCATATATTTTTTGTCAGGAATGTGTATCAAAAATGTATGCGTCATATATGATCATATTTCGATATATTTTCGATATATTTTCAATCTATTTTTTTGTCAGAAAAATATAGTCATATAAGACGCATACATTTTTGATATATTTTTCTGACAAAAAAATAGATTGAAAATATATCGAAAATATATGCGTCGTATATGCCTCATATATGCATCATATATAGTGTATATACGTAGCATATATGTTTTGGTCAGAAAAATATATCAAAAATATATGGGTCATATATGCGTCATATATTTGGTGCAAATATACTGAATATATACGTATTATTCTATTTTTCGTCACTATATATGCGACCGATATATATATATATATATATATATATATATATATATATATATATATATGTAGCATATATTTACTTTAACTGTAAGTTAAGTTTTTTTAAGTTTAAGTTTTAAGTTTTATTCAGTTTAACTGTAATAGTGTTTATTCACAGCATATATTTTTTGTCAGGAATGTGTATCAAAAATGTATGCGTCATATATGATCATATTTCGATATATTTTCGATATATTTTCAATCTATTTTTTTGTCAGAAAAATATAGTCATATAAGACGCATACATTTTTGATATATTTTTCTGACAAAAAATAAATTGAAAATATATCGAAAATATATGCGTCGTATATGCCTCATATATGCATCATATATAGTGTATATACGTAGCATATATGTTTTGGTCAGAAAAATATATCAAAAATATATGGTTCATATATGCGTCATATATTTGGTGCAAATATACTGAATATATACGTATTATTCTATTTTTCGTCACTATATATGCGACCTATATATATATATATATATATATATATATATATATATATATATATATATATATATATATATGTAGCATATATTTTCTGCATATATTTTACATACATGAATTTCCATGGCGGATGTCTGGTTAAAATTTCAACAATATCTATAGAAATTAATATTATGCCTTTCCCGGATTGAACGAACCGTGAGATTTCAATATGAGGATGCGCAGTCCTGCGAGACATGACATCTGACACCGCGTGTAATTTGGTCCCGCTGTTTGGAGGGTCCGAGCAAGTGGAAAGAGCGGAAGGGTGTGATGAAATTCCTCCGCATGTCCCTGCACATGCGGGGGCACTTTTGCAAGGTGATCGTGGTTTTCAATGGGGTTGGATGGCCAGGAACTACAGGAGGCGGAAGATCTCGGATCAAAACTTTGCTGCGGGCCTCCTGTGGGATGGGTACACGAGAATGACCATAGATACCGATGGATATTGGTGTGCTACCAGACGACTTTTGCAAGCAAAGAATAGGCAGCCCTCACAGGCTTAGGCGTAATTTACGGTCGCCAAGATCTGGCAGAACGCCAAAACGTTCGGTATCAGGACCTCGTGTCCTGGACGGGTACACGGGCCTCCTTCCAACCTGCTCTCCAACAAGCCTGCAAACCAGCCAGAAATTAAAACACCCAATGGTCACGAAAAAGTCGCGGATTCTCGCAATGTCCCATCGAAACGTTTTTTTTTTGCTCCTCGGAGAAAAAAGAAATTTTGCCAACCCAAGTCTGTTTTTTAAGGGACTGTACCAGTGTGTCACCAGTGTGAACGCTGAAAATTTGGGTGATTTTCGGGAATTTTTTGGAAGAAAAGTACTCAATTAAATGTTTCGGAAAATTAAGCATATATGTGGCTATATTTGACCTATATTACATAATTTTTTCATGGAAAAATATTGAGATCCAAGCGACTTATGCGCTGCCTTCGGAGGCGCCAAAAAAAAGGTTCCTCCACTGCTGACATGATTCCGGCCGATTGGGTAGCTGAAACCGAAAAAGAAAAAAATGCCGCTAAACTGGAAGGTATTTCCTGTAAGGTAAATGGCCCAGTAATCGTCACCTTAAGCAGATCGCTTGACTTTGCAAATTTAAATAGCTCAACTAGGAAAGTGAGCAAAAGTTATTTTAAGTCGTTCTTAATCAGTTTTTTATTACGAAGGGGAAGGTCGTTGTGAAATTCCCGTGCCTGGTTCAGTTTTCGAAAAAATATTTCGTAAAGGTTATAAGATGCTATTGTACGAGTCATCGTCATGCCACCCTGACAGTTGGTCTGGTAATCGCCATGGCAACGTCCCACTAATCGTCACATGCGTTTAAACTGCTTTGAGGCCTTAGATACCTTTGAAAAAAGAAATGTTTTTTTTTAATTGATTTCAATTGTGTATAAACATGTCGAAAATAATATACAAAAGTTATTTTAGGTAGACATTTTTTTTAAGACATGTAAGAAAATGGTTTTAAAACTTTGAACGCGTTTTTCATGAAGAAGTTTTTTCAAAATCGGGCGGACTCGTAGGTCCTGCATTTTTTGACCGATTGACTTCAAATTTCAACTATAACTTCTTAGATACTTTTTTTAGCGAAGTACACACGATTTTTACTATCGTTTAACAATTGCGATTTTTGGAAACGAACAAAGGCCGTTGTTTCAGTCGAAAATGCGACTTTCTTAAAAATCGGGCTAGATGTACAAAAATAAATATTTTACAATAATCGTGTGTACTTTGGTAGCAAAACTCATGTAGATTACGGGGAAAAGAAAATTCTTCTGAGTGCACATGTGCGACTGGAACGAGTCCGCTCGTTGGAGGTATCTACAGATATGTGAAACAAACCCTCTAAACCTCGTTTTGATTGCTTTAAAAGTATTTTTTTTTAAATCCTAAAAAGCCTTGTTTTCCGACCATCCAAAGGTATATAAGGCCTTAATCAATTACGCAAAGGTTCGTAGGACTTTGTTGACTCGATTATGTCTGCATACAGAACGGCAGAACAATTTTTACGCACTCTGTCACAAACTTTATGATTTTTATTAAAACATTTGATAAAGAGTTTGAAACAAAAATTTCTCTTCCATGGAACTTTATTAATTTAAAAAATAAAACAAATTATTTCCTATTACGTCAGAATTATAATTTTTATTCATTTGTCGTCATTATAAACATCTATTTTTTCATGAAATAACTTTTAATATTATTTCGATCGAGTGCTGTTCACCTGTGTTCAAGATATACCCAGTTATCGACATGGTCACGACCCGGTAATCGACAACATTTACTTATATGCATATCTTTTTACTATAGCGAATATGTGTATGACGATTACTGGTCCATGGATCCTTCAGACAATGCTAATTACAGACACAATATTTCTTGTCTGATTTTCTATAAACTAATATTCGATTCGTAAGACTCTTTTTTTGCTAACATTGTCCCAGTTATCGACAGCCGTGGCGATTAATCGGCAGAGTGTTTATGATGCTGAACCGGTAATCGTCATATATGAAAATTCGTTGAAATTAACATAAAACTATAATTTTCTATGCTGAACGCAAAAATAAAATCCTTGTTTATCACGTGAAGAAAACCTTATTTCACGCAAGTCCACAGGCATTCGCAAATCACCCGAAATGTGACATGGTTCACGTTAACCTCCTAATGAAAGATTCGGCCGAAATGACAGCTAGACGTCGTAGCGGAGTATATTTAATTTGATTATTCTTTTATACGTATACTTACGGGTGTGAAAATGTAATACAACATAGTAAATACCTCCTGGAAGCTAATGTACCACAGATCTGCACGAAGGACTGATTGTTATCTTAAAATACTTATTTAATGCGCAAACATGACAATCACTAGGACGCTGACGGCCACTGGGCCGACTACAATGATGTAGGATTTTCGAAAAATATTAAAATCTAACAAAATGGCGTAGTTGTGAAAAAAAAGTCTGTTTTCTTGTCTATAAAATGGTCGTTTTTTTCCAATGCCAAATCGTCAATTTTTGTCCAATCAAAAATATCCTACGTCATTGTAGAGTACATATATTCAAGAATACTCAGTTCAAATGTCAAGTCAATCGGATAATTGCTCTTTGAGTTACAATGTCAGCAAATTTGAAAAATCTCATTTCGAAAAAAACGCGTTTAAAGATTTAACTATCGATTTTTGCAAGATAAAATGATATTTACCATAAAAACTGCTAATCAGCTAAACCTGGCCCACACAATGGACCCTCCTCTTCCTCGAATCATGCCTGCTGAGAGGGTGAAGCTTTTCACACTGGTATAGCCCCTCAATGAAGGTCGTTCGGGAGATCCACTTAGGCCTGAATTGGACTGGACGCATTGGGATCCAATTGAGTGGGCGTTTAGTGCATGTGGCCGGATCAGGACAAAGCTCTTCATCAAACTTTTCTCTTTTCCATCAAAGTCCACGACTCTAGGCCTTTTTGCTGACCCTGTCCATGTGGATTTGGCGGTCTTGACCTCGGACTACCATTCTCGGAATCACGTGATCCGTTGATGGTAACGGTGCGATTACTTTGATGGCTAACAGTCCCTGGACTAGCAGCAGTCTGATTCGTAAATCAAAAACATTTCGATCGCATGATCTCGGACTCGTAGGCCATCGTTTGCCAATCTCGCTAATGGAGAACCAAACGCTGTCGCTAGCAACTTTTTCCAATAGCATGGGATTTAACAGGGAAAAAAGCACCACATGAAAAATAATGGACGAAAACATCCACGCGTATGGAAAAATTGATACGTGTCTGACCGCGACGCGCTTTATCTACTGGCTCATTGATAATCCCCCGCCAACGGCAGCCGGACTGGCTACGAACAGTCAAACTGACCCGTGACCCACTGAAGCTTTTTCTTTCCATTAAGGGGGCTATTTTCATGAATTTTTTGATAGGTTTATATTATAGCTGTTTATCTAAAAGTTTTTACACTTGATAAATGCACTTTCGAAATACATTTTTTTTTAATTTTATGATTTTATGTAAACCAAACAAACTTTGAACGCGTTTTTCTCGAAACAACGTTTTTCGACGGCTTGTTGATAAAGTCTTCGAAACTACTGAGCCGATACTTATGAAATTTTGACCATATATTCTTTACAACTATAGCTATAGCGCATATTGAGCATTTTCTTTAATTCTGATATTTACTATTTTTTTTTGTTGTTAAAAACGGTGAAGAAAACATGTTTTTTTTTGTTTTTTTTAGAAAAAGGTCCGCCATTTTGTTACTTTTGCATATATCAAAATTCGTATCATACGCGCTAGAGCCATACTGAAATTAGATTCAGTATTTTGGGTTTGATTTTTTTGTTTGTTTGATTCAGTATTTTGGGTTTGATTTTTTTGTTTGTTTGATTCAGTATTTTGGGTTTGATTTTTTGTTTGTCCCCTATAAGGGTTTGATTTTTTTGGTTTCGGATGGTCCATCTCCGAGATTTCATCAATAGCGCAGACCTACAATTTTTTTAGGACATTGTTTTAACTACCATTTTCGTCTACAAATAGTGACTTAAATAAATTAATGTTTTAAAAAAAATGTATTTCGAAGATGTATTTATTAAGTGTAACAACTTTTATATCGGAGTCTATAATGTAAAACTTTCAACAAAAATCATGAAAATAGCCTTTTTTAGCGTCTAAAGTGAGAAGACCCCTTAATTCGTGTGACGCGAGGTCTAGAGTCTACGGTATAAAATGAGAGACTCCGGTATGTGACTGTCAGACCTATTCTCGGTCAGAAATAAATTAAAGGTTATTGATTGGCTCATCGTATGCGCGGGCATTTCCCGAAAGAATTCGTCAAGAATGAATTTATAACATGTAAAAAATCTTGATTATTATTCATTTATTTATTACTTACTAGAAAATTAGGATACAAAAGATAGTGTTTATTATAACACATAAAACTGAAAAATGCATATAAACAATTAAAATATAATTGAGAAAAGAAATCTTAACATTATCACTTTGCGACATCTATTCAGCGCAGAAATTTCATTTATTTTATAAGACACTCTACATACATTCACATATTTCATCCAAGTTTCTAATTGAATTTCTCCAAGCATTTTTAGAAACTTCCTTCTGATTGATGAAAATTTGAATCTGCACGATTGAATTTTTTTCGTGTTAAGACGAATTCGCTTTTTGAAATTGTTCGACGCGTGCACACACACTTACATACGTAAATAGATATATAAATAAAAAATTTAATGGACTGCAAACATTTTTTCAAATATTTTCATTTCGCGACATCCAGCTAGTTTCGATTTTTCACATATTTATTGCACTCTACATACATTCACGTTTTGTATCCACATTTCTACAACATTTTTTTTTATTTCTCGCAAACCGCATTTTTTAAAGTCGTAGAATTATTGTAGAATGTTGTAGAATATAATGGTAATGTTTTCATTATATTTCACGATTATAATGTTTTCGTATTACGAAGCATTCGCTTTTTAAATTGGTCGACTCACGTATATAAATATATGTACATATATATGTATATTTTAACTTTTAAATGTACTTCAGAAGAAAATTTCCACATTATCATTTTGCGACGTCCATCCAGCTCGGATATTTCATTTATTTATAACGCCCTCTACACGCCTTCACGTTTTTCATCCAACTTTCAGATTAAGATTCTACAATCGTTTTTTCCTCAACCTTCTCTGCGACCGATAAAAAAATTTATCCGCGAAGTTGAATTGCTCTCGTGTTACGAAAGATTCGCGTTTAAAATTATTCGGGTCGCCCATATCTATATGTAAAATGTGTTTCGAAATGACCTGGCATTTTAAATTGCGCGCCATTTTCTTGTCGCGAACATAGAGTACTAATATTTGACAACTGGGATCAGGAAGTATTGAGGGTTAGTCATGGAGAATTACACGATCGAGCAAGGCATAGAAATTATTTTTCTGCATTGTTACCGCATAGTTATTGCAGACAAAGTTCCACGTTCGTTATATCTCGCACCGCGGCTATGTGAATTGGCCACCAAGATCGTGCGATTTGACGCAATTGAACTTCTTTCTTTGGGGTTTTCTAAATGAAAAAGTATATGCCAATGATCCACGGACCATGCCAAATATTATTGAACAATTATGCCAAAATATTATTTAAAATTTCGTCAAAAGAGTGAACGTTTGCAAACAGGCACAAGGTGCCATTCATCCAATATTCTGTTCCACACATAACCTTAATGTTTGGGTCTTATCTAAAACAAAAAATATTCTCGCTCTCAAATAAGTAATACGTTTTATAAATAACTTTAAATGTCAGCTCATTTTGAGACACCCTTTATAAATAGATATACATGACTGGTAATTTTTGTTATTCGCTGATGAATGAAGATACTAAAGTCGTTGGCGTTTTAAGTTATGCGATCGCTTCGATTGCAAATTCCGCTATGATTGATATATTTGGGGGGAAAAAGAACAAATTATGGAAACGGAAACTTCGACTGTAAAGAAGGCTTTTGCGGCTATGAACTGAATTTGTGGGGCAAAAAATGTAATTATGGTAATACTCGGCCGACCGAGATGGATCCCTGAATACATATGCATACATAATACATACATATATGCATACAAAAGTGCACGATATATATATATATATATATATATATATATATATATATATATATATCGTGCATATATATATATATATATATATATATATATATATATATATATGCACGATATATATATATACACACAGGGTATTAGGAAGGCCGATACAAAGCCTTAAGGGGATGATAGATCACCTCGTTAGGAACATATTGAACCTAGGTCACCTTAGTCCAAAGTCTAAGGATTTCGAGTTATCATGGTAAGTTTGAATTTTGGAAAATTTTCCACAATTAGGTACTAACTTTTGGAGGGTGACAGGTTAACCTGACGAGGTAACCTGTCACCCCCTTAAGGCCCTTCCATCGACTTTCCTAACACCCTGTATATATATATATATATATATATATATATATATATATATATATATATATATACATTCATAGACACACACACACACATTGAAACCATATACTCAAGTACGTAAAGTTATCAAAGATCCGTGTACTTTTTATGTTCAACCACACTCACTTGGCACAATCGTTGCGAGCGAATGTACAAAAAAAAACACAAACACAAACTCACAAAGGCAAGGAACGTTTTACCATAGGGTAATGTGTACATACGGAGATAAACGCGGGAGATCATTGCCAGGGCAGTAGTACAGAGATACGTTGGCTCATAGCCCACACAACAATGTGCCACTAAGGCCTTTAGTGCCGTCGTTAGAAAAAACAAAGAGCCCCTCGAAATGTGCCCATATCTTGGTACGAGCCTCATCGGGTACAGCATTTCTGTTATGACGGAATCGCTTGCACTGCTGGTTTAGTAACGCCATCGTCATTGAGTTATTGAATAACGATAGTCATTGGAGCAACGGGCACTGAGGAAAAGAAACGAGGACGAGAATTCCGTGTGCTTCGAGAGAGGAAAAGAGAGAGGGAGAGAGAGAGAGAGAGAGAGAGAGAGAGAGAGAGAGAGAGAGAGAGAGAGAGGAGAGAGAGAGAGAGAGAGAGAGAGAGAGAGTAATCTAATGACTTGAAACTCACCTTCGAATATTTTACTATTGCCTTTGGCAGCTTCCTAATATGGTTGTAAATACCTACATGTGTCGAAGGGCTTGGGATATTTGCACCGAGGTCGAGTGCCGGAATTTGACAAAGTTCTTTATACTGGAATCCAAATGATTCAGTACGTGTGACAGGGTTTAAAAAATAGAAATATAAGACTTCGCGACGGGGCCTTGGTCCGAAAAAGAATAAGTATTAGCCTATGAACGAGATGGGTGCATATTTTCAATATTTTTTAAATATGCGAGACATGCTCACTATATACACTAATGGAATTAATTTGGGACACTTTTAATCGGGATTTTAAATGATAAAAGTGTCCAGAATCAATACCAGGAGTGTGTGTGTGTATATATATATATATATATATATATATATATATATATATATATATATATATATATATATATATATATATATATATATATATATATATATATATATATATATATATATATACACACACATACATACATACATATTACACACACACACACACACACACACACACACACACACACACACACACATATATATATATATATATATATATATATATATATATATAAATACACGGAGACAATTTTAGGTTTTCATTTTTAAAGGGTCCTGTGCGGACATTTCACAACGGACAAAAAATGTATCAAAGATGCATTGCAGATGCAAATAAAGTGGACAAACGAAATTCAATACTTTTAAAACAAAGTTTTTCAGGAGTGTTTCGTATTCGAAATTTAACTATGTTTCTGCTAAACTCGACATGGAATTTTTATTTTTTCCCAAAAGGCTTAATTTTAAAAAAATACGCTATATTTTTTTTCGAAGTGGACTTAACAAGAGATTAAATGCCATGTTTTTCTTGGGCGCAAAAACTCCGCGCCAGATCCTTAAAACGCATGGCCACCTTATAATTGTCACCCTATACATTAATTCCCAATCGTATGTCCTAGCGAGCTCTCAGCATTCCATTCCTTTGGCTCTTATCCCGCAAGTCAGATCACTGTTTCCAGTTGCTCATCGACGCCCCCCAAGGGTTGTCACCCATCCAACTATTGTCCCGTGCCAACGCTCCTCAACACGCCAGATCGCCGAAGCCGCACACCGATCTCGTCTCTTATACATCGCTTTCGCTCAATGCCTGAAGAAATTCGGCATTCAAATTACTGCTTTTTTATTTGTTTATTTTTCGTCGCGTTTTTTTCCGTCATTTCCTGACAACGCGAAACGCGTGTCAGTTCGTCCGGTTTTGCATCACCACCCTGACCCATGTATCTCGCGCTCTTCCGCCTTCGCCACAGACTGTTTTCCAAATTAAACAGGCTTCTCCCCGACTGTTCCTCCGGGGCGAGATCAATCGAAGCGAACACCCCCCCCCCCACTGCTCAGCCCCTCGGTGATTGATTTTACGTCTGTTTTCGTTATCCGCTCCAACCGACCTATACATTTATATAGACTCGCGCGGTACGTGTACCCCAGCTCAACTTTCACGTGTTTTCGGATGACACGAATCCCTTCCGGGGCTGTTGGATTGGGCAAGGCGTTGATGGGCTATATGTGGATCGCACGTGATTCTGTGTGGATTAGGTGGTTGCATATTAAAGTGCCCATTTTCGAGTGAAAGACCAGATAGTGGTTCGGTAGCAAATTGACAAACTCGTTTCTTCAAGGTATCGACCGGAAGAACAGACAACATTGGCCCATCTTCCGGCGAACAATTGGATTCCACGCGGGGAGGATTTGGGTTCTTTAGAAGCAATCCAGTAATCAAACCATGTTTTGACTCTTTTTTGTAAAATGCGCTTAAGCGCTGACTGCATCGACCGGAACAAATGGTAATCGGAGGGAGCGATGTCTGGGGAATATGGCGGATGGGGTAGGATTTTCCCACTGTCGTCGAATATCCATAAGTCGAATATCCATAAGTACGAATATCCATAAGTATGAATCTCCATAAGTCGAATATCCATAAGTGAGTATAGAGTAGAAATGAGTGGATATGACGAATGGGGTAGGATTTCCCCACTGTCGTCGAATGTCCATAAGTACGAATATCCATAAGTCGGATATTCATAAGTCGAATATCCATAAGTACGAATATCCATAAATATGCACAAATCCATATATCCACAAATCAAATGTCCATAAATCGAATATCCATAAGTGAGTATAGAGTAGAAATGAGTGGATATGACGAATGGGGTAGGATTTCCCCACTGTCGTCGAATATCCATAAGTCGAATATCCATAAGTGAGTATAGAGTAGAAATGAATGGATACGACGAATGGGGTAGGATTTCCCCTCTGTCGTCGAATATCCATAAGAACGTATGTCCATAAGTACGAATATCCGTAAGTCGTATATTCATAAGTCGAATATCCATAAGTATAAATATCCATAAGTCAAATATCCATAAGTCGAATATCCATAAATGAGTATAGAGTAGAAATGAGTGGATATGACGAATGGGGTAGGATTTCCCCACTGTCGTCGAATATCCATAAGTCGGATATTCATAAGTCGAATATCCATAAGTACGAATATCCATAAATATGTATATCCACAAACCAAATGTCCATAAATCGAATATCCATAAGTGAGTATAGAGTAGAAATGAGTGGATATGACGAATGGGGTAGGATTTCCCCACTGTCGTCGAATGTCCATAAGTCGAATATCCATAAGTGAGTATAGAGTAGAAATGAATGAATACGACGAAGGGGTAGGATTTCCCCTCTGTCGTCGAATATCCATAAGTACGAATATCCATAAGTCGAATATCCATAAATCGCATATTCATAAGTCGAATATCCATAAGAACGTATGTCCATAAGTACGAATATCCATAAGTATGAATATCCATAAGTGAGTATAGAGTAGAAATGAGTGGATATGGCGGATGGGGTAGGATTTCCCCACTGTCGTCAAATATCCATAAGTCGCATATTCATAAGTCGAATATCCATAAGAACGAATGTCCATAAGTCGAATATCCATAAATGAGCATAGAGTAGAAATGAGTGCCAGAAATGGCGGGAGGTAGTGATAAGTGAGTTTGTTTGGGTTTATTTGGGTATTTGTTTGGGTTCCTCTATACGCACTTTCCCTCTACCTCTCATCATTTCTGGCACTCATTTCTACTCTACACTCACTTATGTATATTTGAGTTATGGATATTCATACTTATGGATACTCGTACTTATGGATATTCGACTTATGGATATTCACTGATGGATATTCGTACTTATGGATATTCGGTTATGGAAATTCGACTTATGGATATTCCACCCCAATCGGATTTCCCAGTTCACTTATTCTGAGTACTTCTTACCCGGTCGAGCAACATGCGGCCTGGTGTTGTCGTGCTGCAAAATCAACTTGCCATGACGATTCTCCCATTCCGGCCTCTTCTCCTGCAGAGCTATGATCAAACCCAGTCTGATGCAGTTTGCAGTCTGTTGCAGTCGATACCAATCCCCAGTGATGGTTTGCAGCGGTTTCAGCAGCTCGCAACGCACGAGAGCCCTCTTTTAGCTGGTTTTCCTAGATCCTTGTTGTCCCTAGAGAAATCACCATTTCGGAAGCTGCGGAAGCTCTCTTTGCACGTTGTACTCGATGAAGCATGTACAGCTTACACTTCCACTAACAAACGATGCGTTTCCGCAGCCGATTTCTTCGCCGGAAAATAATGGAGGATATCTTCCCGCAAATATGAATGGGAGTACAAATAAGTCGCCGCCGTTTTTGTTATAAAAAATTGGGCATTTATTGTGAAAAAGCGATGCTTTTTGTTTTATTCAAATCATTGTCCATCGTCAGCCACTACTTTTTCCCATCTTTCTGGCAGCATATGGATACCGCGTCGGAAGAACGCTTCATCTTTTGAGGCTATCTAAAAATCGACCCAACTTTTGGTATCTTCATATGATGTGAAGTGCTGCTCAGACAGGCCGTGCGACATCGATCGAAGTAAATGATAGTCAGAGGGAGCAATGTCTGGTGAATACGGCGGGTGGGTTAAAACTTTCCTTGCTTTTGAATCATTCCCTACGATTTTAAACGATGTGAAATTGCTTGTTGAGTCACTCCTAATGTAAGTGCAAGTTCTTATTGCGTTTGGCTCGAATCTCACTCCAATAATTCTTCCAATTCTGCGTCTTCGTACAGTTTCAGCCTTCCGTTACGGTCTTTGTCTTCGATGTCAAACCCACCCTTCTTAAGGGGCTATACCAGTGTGAACGCTGAAAATTTGGGTGATTTTCGGGAATTTTTTGGAAGAAAATTACTCAATTAAATGTTTCGGAAAATTAAGAATATATTTGGATATATTTGACCTATATTACATAATTTTTTCATAGAAAAATATTGAGATCCCAGCGACTTAGGCGCTGCTTTCAGAGGCGCCAAAAAAAGTTCCTCCACTGCTGACATGATTCCGGTCCATTGAGTAGCTGAAACCGAAAAAGGAAAAAATGTCGTTAAACTGACAGGTATTTCCTGTACAATGACGTAGGATTTTCGAAAAATATCGAAATCTAACAATATGGCGTAGTTATGAAAAAAAGTATGTTTTCTCACCTATAAAATGGTCGTTTTTTTTCAATGCCAAATCGTCAATTTTCATCATATCAAAAATACCCTACGTCATTGTAGAGTAAATACATTCAAGAGTACTTAATTCAAATTTCAGATCAATCGGATAATTGCTCTTTGAGTCACAATGTCAGCAAATTTGAAAAATCTTTGTCGAGAATTTTTGCAAGATGGAATGATATTGAGATAAATGATATAAATGATAATGATATTCTTGAAAGTATAAACCGTCGAAAAAGGCCACAAAAAAATCGATTTTTTTTAAGTGTCACACTGGTATAGCCCCTTAGCTTTTAAAACCACTCACAACTTCTCTCACTTAAAGCAGCCTCACGATATGCTCCTACAATCAATCGATGCGCTTCAGCTGCAGATTTCTTCAAATCAAACAAGTAAATCAAAAGTTCCCGCAAATGTCGCTTATTCAGCTCAAAACTCGATATTTTCGCACGAAATAAATGACGTGATGCTGATACAAAATCGCTAATATTTCAAGGTTATGGTCTTGCCAGATGTCCAACCTTACGATATGACGTTCCACATCTAACAATTTCACCCATAACCTCCTGGTGGGGCCATGTCAAACGGCAGAGACTTATTTGCACTCCCAATATTTG
Source organism: Ophion ellenae (assembly GCA_963210295.1). Taxonomy (NCBI): domain Eukaryota; kingdom Metazoa; phylum Arthropoda; class Insecta; order Hymenoptera; family Ichneumonidae; genus Ophion; species Ophion ellenae. The sequence continues at coordinate 70,768,522 of OY723385.1, read as the reverse complement.
GAACAAAACTTGCCATTGCAGAGACAATTGGAATAGATGATGTTAAGTTGCACAAATGCCACCTAGAGCGTTTTAGCGAGACTTGATGGACCTATCATCGTGTGTATTGCCAACTTTTGATTCGAGAAAATAGGTTACTTAACGTCATCTATTGCCAGCAGGCGATTTCATACGCACCCAGCTAATATACCAAGGTATATATATTAATCACCTGAATATATACACCCAATCTACCAAGAGAGTGAGAATTTCGTGCATCGTCGTTGCGAAGATGTCGGATGGAGAGACAAAGTGAGACGCCAAAGTGATGGGCTGAATGGACGAGGTAGAGTACGGTAGTCCGGTTAGCATTTTCTCGTATCAAAGAGACCGAGAATACAGAAAGGCAGAAGGCAAAAGAGGGAGAGGAGGAAGAGAGACAGAGACAATGCACCACGGATGTTAAAGACCAAAGAAGACGAAACGTGAGGAGAAAGGATGCCCAAATTGAAACTCGAATTACAACTAAGACCATAAATTACTACGAAACGGTTACTGCCCCAGTTGGGCTAAAACTTGCTCGAGAAACTAAGTGTACAAGCTAAGTCATAGCATCACAGCGAAAACTGCCCGAGATCCTCTTCTACACACACACCTACACAGACCCACCTACACGTGTATTAAAATAGATACAGGTGTTTATGTATAGGTCCACACATGAAAGTGCACAAATACTTGAGTACGTACTGGAGAGGGTAGCCCGCTTGCACAAGCTACTTTGTGACGTTTACTTAGTACCCGAGTCGCTTGCAAAAGCCCGAGATCAAAAGTGTTACACACGTAGCACCCCGATCTCATTTACCTTGGGAGAGACGTGGTCGAGCATTTACCCAAGGAGACTTATGTACGAAGCGGAATACCTTGCCTGATGTACAGAACGTGTACGTATAGCGCAATGTCGCACATACGAGGGTGACCTTCCTCGCACCTGTATGTGAAAAGTGACAGGTGCACGACATAGGTGATAGTAGGATGTCTTTTGTGCGGTGGAATTGTGTCGAATCTTGGCAGCTATTCTGTTTGCTACTGCGGAAGGGTCCTTTGAGGTCCTGCAGATACTCCGAAGTGGCTAATTATATTTAATCGGATTATCGATTTAAGGTGGTACACGAGACGTTCTAATAGACCCGCTTCAATTGCAGGTTTTAATATGATGACGTTTAAGGTAGTTCCTCTGCGAAAATCTCAACCAAAAGTTTACATACCATGTTCATGTTTGAAAGATTGATAATTGGTTTGATTAGTAATGAATAAAATTAAAAACTACGCAATATTGACTCGGTACTGGTAGATAATACGATGGATATCATTTATTGCCGTAAAATATATTTTGTATTGTGTTTTTGATCGACCATTGCCAGTAAACTTTTTGCCGGGACTGTCCAGGCTTTGCCCCAATTGTTTTTTTTTCCAGGCTTTGCACCAAAATTGTGAAGGCTTCTCATGGTTATATCTTGGAAACTAGATGGTGAATAATTCTCATTGTTTTTCACATTATTCGTGATATCTTACTGGAGCTTATCCTCGTTTTTTATCAATTTCTTAATTTTAGTTTTGACGGTAGAATTAATGATGCTCTGTTTGCCCATCATAACGCATTTGTTACGTGTAAACCAAGCCAACTTTAAGTGTAAATATCTCAGGTTTGGGGCGGTCAAACTTATTCAAATTGCACAGATGTTTGGATAATGTATTAAATAACGTATACGTCAAATTTCAACCATTTCTTAATTCAACTCTTCTGTGGGGGTACTACCTTAATATGGGCATACGTCTATTGATTCTGCTTTGCAATTTGTGAAGGATTGAGATGGAAAACAAATCCAAAAAGGCTGTTGAGACAGGACCAGTTTTGAGTCACATTGACTGACAAGAAAGGGTTGCAAGGTCGACCTCGCCGATTTCGATGAAATTTGGCATGCTTGTAGAATGGGTGAAAATAGGCGACACGTATTTTCTTATATCTGCGGAACCCGATTTTGAAGGGGTGAAACGCACCCTCGAAAATGGGGTTTTTCGTTTTTCGTCGATAACGTTATCGTTCTCATCTCTAATGTATAGTACACGAAAAAATAAACATTGTTGCAATTTGAATTTTTTACATATCTCGTACCGTTAAAACGTTATCGACGAAAAACGAAAAACACCCCAATTTTCGAAGGTGCGATTCAACCCTTGTAAATCGTGTTTCGCAGATATAAAAAAATACGTGTCGTCTATTTTTACCCACTCTACAAGCATGCCAAATTTCATTGAAATCGGAGAGATCGACCTCGCAACTTTTCCTTGTGAGCGGGAGAAAATAATTGACAGGTGAACAAAATGTATTTGAAGAAGGCTTTGGGACTGCATAAGCTTGAGGCTCAATAAACCGGTCGATTTACAATATTTTTTTCCGGTGAGAGTTTGGGACAGGGAGGGAAAAATGTTGATAGATTGATAGATAGTCTTGCCAAGATTGAGGATTTTCTTATTGAAAAATATTGATAGGCTATAAAGTTATTATTATTTAAACAAAGTGCCGCCGTTGCTGCATAGCCAATTGGGGTAGGTGGTCCTGGCAATTAGGGTCATCTGAAATGATAAATTGAAAATGGACGTTTGGTACTATAATCCAACTTTCGTATGACCGCATACTATATTGAAATTCCAAAAATTACGGAGATGACAAACTGTAGAAAAAAAGTTCGATTTTCAATGAGAAAAGTTACTTTAATAATTTACTATTAAAAAATGGATCAACTTATCAAAAAAAAAAATCGGTCGTACCATAGATCATGTTATAAACTTTCCTGGGGCGGAATTTGAAGTTAATTGGACTAATAAATGTTAAGATACGACTTACACGATTCCATAAAACATAGTTTCGAAGGAAACTAAAAACAACAAGGGCAAATCGCAGCGGGGTGGTTCGCCGTAACGCAATGGGCGATCTGACCCTTCACAAAAATCGTCATAACTCGATCAATTTGTCGACTTTTGACAATATCTTTTATACAAAGTTAAGACCCTATGCTATAAAACTATGCGATAAAAGAATCGTATTTTTCATTTTCAAGCATACACACAGATTCCTTTATTCCTCACAATCTTCTCGCAAGATAAAAGATCGATCATTATCCTCCAAGTTTCTCGTCACTATTCCGACGATTTAAAATACCCAAAATCGCATGACGATAATACACAATTCTCCAATTGAAAACACCTACATTTTCTTCTCCCCAAGAGGCAAGAACTTTTTACAGCCGTCTCCAAATTATATGTACATATATGCTTAGGTGACTTGAGATTCGGATGAAGGCACTCCGATATTATTTCGTTTGAACTTGGTACAAATTTACCATTCTGCCAGGGGATACTTAATGAAGCCTTGAAGAAATGATGTTAGCAATTTTCTTGAAAGCCCTTTCGAGAATTATACACCAGTCGTAGATGCTGTCTACATTGGAGAGCTAGAGACAGAGCGATAAAGAGGGCGCTCTGAAGAGCCTGCAGAGGCACAATATGAGTGGTGAAATAAGCAGAATATTTTCTCCATCCTTCTAATCAATATATATATATATATATATATATATATATATATATATATATATATATATATATATATATATATATATAATATTAAATATGAATATTTAATTTATTTTATATCTCAACATACTTGATATCATTAATTAAAATATTTTAATTATTTTAATTAAATGAACATCTTAACATGATAAAAATTTCTTAAAAAATGATTTTTATTATCTTGATTATTAGTCTTATATGTATACAATTATCACAACTCGGTCGTACAAGATCATCAATTCCCCAATTCTATGAAAAGTTCGTTTGTATGTATATATATGTGTATATACATGTACATATATACACATGTATATATGTATATATAATATAATATAAACAAACGAACTTTTGATAAAATTGGGGAATTGATGACCTTGTACGACCAAGTTGTGATAATTGTATGCATATAAGACTAATAATCAAGACAATAGAAATCATTTTTTAAGAAATTTTAATTATGTAAAGAAGTTCATTGAATTAAAATAATTGAAATATTTTAATTAATGATGTCAAGTATGTTGAGATATAAAATTAATTAAATATTCGTATTAAATATTTTTTTAATAAAAAATGTACTGAATATTAATTAATCGATAATATAATAATAATACATTTCTATTGGTATTAATAGATTTATACGCATGTGTGTATAGTTGTACGTGTAATTACGTAGGTACATATTTTTGCACATATGCATGTACATTCCTACAACTCGGTTCTACAAGTTCAACAATTTTTCAATTCCACGAGGAATTCTTTTGAAGCTTCCCCTAGGAGCCAATACAAAAAAAAAGAAGTAAAAAACTTTGTATCTCGTGTTTGTTCAATCTAAACCTTCCCTTTCTTTGCTCTTCCCTTGTACCCTCTTGCCGTTTGATCGTTGAAAATTGCACAAGTTAGGAAAACCTCCGTATAACGGAGTACGTATATACAGAGATTTCGGGACTGCGTATATATATGTACATACAGGGCGATTTACAACTATCAGGGTTTACTTTGAGACCACATAGGGTGTGTCATTGCGAGCAAAACGCTTTTTTACGAAAATGTCGTGCGACCAAAATTGGCCGAGATATTCGGGTTCAAAATCCGTGTAGTACGCAATGGCACAGTAGTCGCTTACGCGCGAAACGTGCAGACCGAATAGAGCGCAGGTTCGAATCCATCTTCAGACAAGTGATTTTTTTTTCCTTAAAATTTATTTTTCGTAATAAATAATGATCATGGATGTTTGCTTTGTAAATCAATAAAAAGATTTAAAAATTTCGTTTATTATTTAATACTTTTGAAAAATACGCTTGCCCGACTACTAAGCAGTTGTTTGCTCAGTGTTGAACTTAGAACGCGAATATCTCGGCCAATTTTTGTCGCACAACGTTGAACAAAAAAGCGTTTTGCTCGCAATAAGGGACGCTATATGCTCGCCAAGGGAACCCTTGTAGTTGTGAATCATCCTGTACATATACACCAAAGTATAAATTATTGTGCAAAAGTCGTACATGGATCACTAGCCGAGTCTTCTCGGCATCGCGTGGCTTCCTGCGTCGTGCAAATATGTGTTTGCGAACGTTCGATAACCCATTGATCGCTGCACGTCTAGGTGGAGTGTTAAATATCGATACGCCCTTTCTCAACGTCGTTTCGCGTGTTAAATCACGCGATATTGGCCCTTCTGACGTTTAACAGTCGATGGATGCAATTCCGTACGTATTCGCGTGTCCAGTTGTACGCGGTACCATAGCGCATACGTACATTTTCCATGGCAATTACTTCTCGTTCGGTTCAATTAAGCCACTTGCCGGACTGGTAATTTCAACCGTGGATTTACCGAGTACCGGCCGAAATGCCCTTTAGAGACCTGCATAACTAACTCGGTTATACCTTGTGACAATCCCCACGATGGCTTTCAACGTATTACTGTTATTGAACACACGTATTTATATACCGGGTGTCCCATTTTAATATTACACCTGATTTACCTCGATGGATTCTGCTCTGATCAAGTATTGATTGTAATAAAACTTTTAGCGTACAAAGGGGGGCGTTTAAAAAAATAATATTTTTGGTTCAAAATTGAAACGACGACATTAAGATGGGCAATATGTTTTTTTTTAATGGGATTATAAATTGTTTTCGCCAAAATAATTGTCAGGGCAAATCTAATAACTTATGTAGGAAAAGTTTTTTTGATAACGTTCATAATTTTAAGGTTAGAATACCATTTCTTACTATGTTAGCGCTATACTGAATGTACCACGAGGAGGCAAAGTCTTTAACATCCTTAGTGTAAGGGGGCGCTTGTGTGTGTGGGTGTCAGATTTTTTGGGTTTTTTTACGTTTGTTTGGGTTTGTTCGATAATCCAAACAAACCCTAACAAGGATTAGGCCATCATAACGACGCCATTCGGAATTTTGGACCACAAAAACATTTTATAACGTCTCCTTTTGGGCCCTAAAATTTGTATTATACGCAATACTTTATCGCAGCAGTACTTTTCGAGATAAATCGGGTGTAAGATTAAAGTAGGATACCCGTTATAGGTGTCCCATTTTTATTTCACACCTGGGTTTAAGGGGGGATTGTCTTTTTTTTCGCAAAATTTACCGCTTTTTGGGAATTTTTTTGTGAAGAAAGTATACAACGGAAAACTTGTGAAACTTGGCATATAGTTTTATTGATCTGTTTACTACATACAAAAAATTTTTTCAACAATTTCATAAAAAAATCCGCCTCCCACCCCCCTCGACGCGCGATGGTCCTTTTTTGATGGTGTGCACGATTACAGCCTTCACGTTCATCCTGCAACAAAAACCCAAAAAGCATTTTACTTTAGACACATATAGCTATCGTTCGATGAAGGGGAAAAAAAATTGACGATTTGGTGACGTTTTGAACTTGAAGTATCGATGTTTCGAAAAAAAATTGATCGATTTTTTGTTATAAATAAAAAACTATTAAACGTATTGCTTTTTTGCTTCATCAAACGATAAAAGGATGTCAGCTGAGCATTCTGTCCAAATTTGAAGGCAATCGGTTGAATAGTTTTTGAGAAATCGTGCACACCAGTTGTGAAAAAGCTGTTTCGAGAAAAACGCGTTTAAGGGGGGATTTTTTGATGAAATTGTTTAAAAAATTTTTTGTATGTAGTAAACAGATCAATAAAACTATATGCCAAGTTTCACAAGTTTTCCGTTGTATACTTTCTTCACAAAAAAATTCCCAAAAAGCGGTAAATTTTGCGAAAAAAAAGACAATCCCCCCTTAACTGATTTTAGTTCATTTTTATTTTATTTAGTAAAATTAATTCAGTTAATTTAGTTGGAAAATTTTTATTTAGTCAAATTTCAGTTAACTAATTTTAATTTAAAAGGGTAATTTCAACCTTACACCCCTACAAAATATATATATATATATATATATATATATATATATATATATGGAGAGGTTCATATGGAGACCGATTGTACATATCGCAGAAGAGGTATACATAAGTTTACAATTGCACTTAGAGTTGAATTTGTCTATTAATTTCGTGATGTATACAAAATTAAGGACGATATTTGAAATTTTCACTTTATATATGGAACGGTTAAAAGCGGGACCTTAGTGATGTACGCATTGGTACATATAGGGAGAAATAATTTATCAATATTTATGACCTTTAATTACAAACACAGTATTACGTAATGATTGCAAACAAAATGTTACAGTCGTATGTGTTTTTCATCTATACATATGTACGATATGCAGAATTATAATTAAATTTTTTTGTTAACAGTCACGAAGTTACTGATAGTCACCGTCTTACTTGTTTTATTATGCTTTTTTTCAATCTGATTACATATCCACATTATTGAAGCCAAATTTCTTTTCCTTAATACTTGATGTTTGTCGACTACCACTTAGATTTCTCTGAGCGGCGGTAGTTTGTTAGTTCCAATACTCTCTTTAAATTCTTTTAGGAGGAATTTTTTTTCTTCTGGCGTCCAGCACACTCGCTTACGTTGCCCGTAGGGTAAAGCTGGATAAACAAAACACGAATGGTTTGGACGCCACATAAGATTCAGCAACGCTCTGAATCGTTGAATCAAGTCCGGATGGTGTCACCGTCAGTTGACGGTTGCTTTCTTTATCAATATTCGCCACTGTTGGAATCTCTGAGCTGAGATTTGAAATGTCCTTTAGACATAGGCGAATTAGCGCCGGCACCCATATGTACCATTACATATAGATGCGTACATCTACAGGGTGGATCTCAACTACGTCTTTTCTGTTCGTGAGCATATAGGTCGTCTTTTTCCGAACAAAACGCTTTTTTTAAGTCGCGCGACAAAAATTGGCCGAGATATCGTGAGAATAAGGTTCGACGCTGAGTAAACAATAGTACAGTAAACTGAGTAAACAATGGCACAGAAACATTCGCAACAATTCGCGAACAATTACCTGTTGGCAATTGTTCGCGAAACCTATTCATAATCTGCGAACTGGGGGATGAGCCTTTTAATTCATAAATAAACATTACTGAGCGATCTAGTCAGCTTAAAGAAAAATTACAGGACTTTCTTATTTGACACTAAAAAAAATGAGAAAAACAAAAAGAGTTGCTTGAACGTGGATTCGAACGCGAGCTCGGTCCAGCTTGCCGCCGAAACTACTGTGCCATTGTTTACTCAGCGTCAAACTTCACTCGTGAATATCATGGCCAATTTTTGTCGCACAGCATTTGAAAATATCGTTTTGCTCGGAAAGAGACACTCCATATGCTCACGAACGGAAAGGACGTAGTTGAGATAGACCTTGTATATGTAATGGTACGTATGGGTACCGGGCGCTGATTTGTAACGTTTCATACGAGGACCGGTACCCATACGTCCTATTACATATAGATGCGTACATCTATATGTAATGGTACGTATGGGTACCGGTCCGCGTATGAAACGTTACGAATTAGCGTCGGTACCCATACGTACCGTTGCGTATAGATGCGTACATCTATATGTAATGGTACATATGGGTACCTGCGCTAGTTCGTAACGTCTCATACGAGGACTGTGTCATTTACGGTCCTAGTGTGTACCTCTACAATGGGTAATTCAGATTTACGGGGAGATCGCAGCGATCGGTTGTGCTTTGAAACCATCATAACGGTTATGAGATAAGATTTGTCAGAATATACAAATGATCTGTCTTCTCAACTTTACATAATCATAGTGATCTATGGGGTGTGCAGGTACTCGATTCACTTGGGTACCCGATATTCGGGTCGAGTACCCGACGGGTTACGTTTTTTCATTACCCGCCACTATCGGGTAACCGAATTTGGACATCGGGTACCCTCAAACTTTGGGTACTCTTATCTATCATTTATATTTATTTTTATCTAGGTGTATCGATCGAATAATGGGAGAAAACGAAAACTCGAAGAAGCCCATGAAACGAATAAATGATAATGCTGTAAAAATCTTTTTTCGTCTCACTTTTCTATTCTGTGTGTGTATGTGACGTTTCATACGAGGACCAGTACCCGCACGTACCATTACATACAGATGTACGCATCGATATGTAATGGTACGTATGAGTACCGGTCCTCGTATGAAACGTTACGAATTAGCGCCGGTACCCATACGTACCGTTGCATATAGATGCGTACATTTATATATATTGTTACGTATGTGTACCGGCGACAATTCGTAACGTCTCATACAAAGATCGTGTCAGTTACACTGAGAAAAAGAAATCGTTGAATGTGCAAAATGCATTTTGTCGTCTCGAAATTTTGTTGTTTTAACAGTTGCTCAGACATGCTAAATAAGCTACAGTTCACACCACTGAAACTATCAGTTAGATTAACAAAACGTTTGTTATGCCAATCAAAAATCAAGTAGAACGTATTTAAAGATACTTGTTGTTAAACCAACTGAATTTTGGTTGGATGAACGAATTTTTTTGTCAGTGTACGGTCCTAGTTTTTACCTCTACAATGGATAGTCCAGATTTACGGGGAGACCGCAGCAACCGATTATGCTTTGAAACCGTCATAACGGTTATTAGATGAGTTTTGGCAGAATATACAAATTATCCGTCTTCTCAACTTTACATAATCATAGTAATGTACGTCGCTTATCATGCTAAAAAACATGTGTATTCTTTTCCTCGTCGATGTATTCTACATTGTCGTTAAGGTTCACAGCTGACGTACTCGTATTAATAAATTCGTAACGTTTCATACGAGGACCGGTACCCGTACGAACCATTACATACAGATGTACGCATCTATATGCAACGGTACGTATGGGTACCGGCGCTAATTCGTAACGTTTCATATGAGGACCGGTACTTATATGTACCATTACATATAGATGCGTACATCCGTATGTACTGGTACGTACGGGTACCGGTCCTCGTATGAAACGTTACGAATTCGTTAATACATTTTTTAGCACGATAATCAAAGTAAATTACTAGGGGTGTGCGGGTAGTAGAATTAGTCGGGTCGGGTCGGGTAATTCGACTATGATTCGGATCGAGTACCCGAACTTTTCGGGTACCCGTGATCGGACGGGTATACTCGAACTTTATCGAGTACTCGATAAGCCATGTTGCCGAAACAAAATTTCAAATTTCCTGTCATAGTAGATAACGCCACGAAAACGTACCAAAACGGATGAAACAGACTCCAGCTTTATGTCCTCTACCCTTCGCCGATAGGTTGGAGTTCATAAGAAATACAAATAATTGATTTAATAATTTTAGTATTTTTGTTATGTGTATATTTACAATTTTTTCCGGCCAACTTTTTTTATGAGTCTCGCATTTTAGGAAATACCGAGATATTTGAATGTCGAAAAACTAAAATACAGCAAGATTCTTCGTCGAATTTTCATTAATTCTGTCTAGTGCTAACTGGTAATTTCGGCGATTCTTTCTTATTAATTTAATTTTTTTTCATTATAAAAAAATTCATAGAAAAAAATTGTTCTTCACACGCTTATATCTCTGAAACTAATCAAGATATTTTCAATTTTAAAACGTCAAATGGAAGCTACATTCTTCTCACTTCGAATAAACGCAGGGTGTTAAATCTTTATCTGTTTGGGTTTTTTCTCCATTTAAAACCCACGTTAAAAAGTTCAAAACTTTAAGACGTTTGGCGGAACTAAAGATATTTATTGTAAATTTTTTTCTTTCGCACAAATTTTATACACCTAGATAAAAATAAATGTAAATATAAATAATAGATATGGATCTCCGAGTCGTTCACGGATATTCAAAGTTTACGAATACCCGAAGTTAAAGAGTGCTCGACGTTTACGCGTACCCAAAATTTGAGAGTACCTGATGACCAAAGTTGGGTACTCAATAGTACCGGGTAATGCAAAAACGTAACCCGTTGGGTACACAACCCGATCCGAACATCGGGTAGCCGAGTGAATCGAGTACCCGCACACCCCTGTAGATTACTGTGATTATGTAAAGTTGAGAAGACGGATTATTTATATATTCGGCCAAACCTCATCTAATAACCGTTATAGCGGTTTCAAAGCACAATTGATCGCTGCGATCTCCCCGTAAATCTGGACATAATCGTGGCCATAGTTTTTTGTCGAGTGTACATTTTCGTACATGCCTGTTATATTATCTCTGGTCCCCGTAAATACCTTTCAATAAGTAATTCGGACGGTCCTCATTTCAAACGCTATAACAAATTGGGACCGGTGCCACTATAAACCGTTGCATATAGAAAAATACCGGGACCGTCCCCGTATGTGCCGAATGTCCCCCTATGAACCGCCACAGCTCCGAAATGGTCCCGGCATAAACCTCTCCACATATATATATATATATATATATATATATATATATATATATATATATATATGGGACAAGTAAATTTTTAACTCGTTACATCCATGTAACATCGGTTACCCGCACACCCGGCTGTTTTGAGGATGGTCCTTGAATTTTGTTCCACGTATCACTTATTCTGGATACGTTCGTATAAATACACTTCCATTTATCTAAAGGTCATTTTGAAGTCATTGCTGTTGACGAACGTCTTCGAAATCACTGTCATATATATGAACCAATTCAGAAAATAATACCATAAAATATAATAAATAAAAATACAAATAATAATAATCACGATAATAATGATAACTTATATATAGAAATAAAAATACCAATAATAACACTGTGAGGAGTGCTTAGATTGCAGTTTCTAAATTTTCGAAACATTTTCTTACAGATCGTTGATATTGACTAAAACAAGTAGAAAAAGTGTTCTCTGAAAATGAAAATGTCCGTCTGTCTGTACTTTCGCGCGTTTGTAACCCGAGAACGAGGCGGGGTTGAAATTCTAAACTTTGAATGACCAGAAGGCTCAAAATTCCAAATTTCAATATTCCGAAACTACAAGTTTCGTAAAGTTCATGCCAGCGAAAAGTTACACATTTGACGGTAAATGGTGTAGAACGGTGCAAGTAGCGATAGCAAAAGGATACCAATATTATTTTTCTACGACATAATTATCAGAAATAGTATGAAGAAGATCAACGCTTTATTAGAATGACCAGTAATACGATGTACACAACAACGAATATGTAATATTAAACATGCCACAAAATTGCGATTTTTTATTATAGAAAACGAACTATACCAGAAAGTTTAAATACGATTAAAGCTAATAAGAGATTCGTCAGGTGTACGAAAGAATTAGATTCCAGAAATTATAGGTTCGAACATCCAATTTGCGAAAACTGAAGTTTAGATAGTATAAGATTCCGATACAGAACGTTTGGAGCGTTCAAAATCCCGAAAATTGACGCATACAGCAGATAGCAAGTGAAGCCGAGCGCGGCTAGATGGCAGCACTATTACCACCGTAACGCATGGTGACGGTGTTCAGATTTTCGGACTTTTGATCCTTCGGGTAACATTCTTTCGGAGTTTTGATCTTTCGTGGTAAAACGTTTTCAGAGTGTTATCGTCCTTTACATTTTATTGTGAATATATACTGTAAGGATGTTTAGCTATCCATGATTTATATTGATATTCTTATTTTATACGTTGGAATTCGGCAAATACAAAAATAATAATAAATAGTAATATATATATAAATATATATATATTAGGGTGCAACAATTTTGAGCTCTATTTTTTTTTCGTTTTTCTCACCATCCAATTATCTTCTTTAATGAAAAAAAAATGATTGTCGCGAAAGCTGCGAGCAATCAAAAAATATTTAGAGGTCGCTCGAGCCTACCAAAAATGCAAATTTTCATTAAAAAATCGATTTTTTTTCGTCCACTTCTCACCCATGAATTTTACGCTTTTTAATTTCTAAATTAATCTCGCGAACGCTCGAGCCGGCCAATGAATATGTAGTGGTCGCTCAAAAACTTCGAAATTTCCAATTTTCGCCAATTTTTTCGTGGGTGGGAAGAGGAGGAAAAAAAGAAATTGATTTTTTAATGTCAATTTGAATTTTTGAAAGGCTTGAGCGATCTTTAAATATTTTTTTAACGCCCGCAGCTTTCCCGATAATTTTTTTTCTTTAAAGGAGATAATTTGATGGCGAGAAAAAGGAAAAAATATAGAGTTCAAAAGTGCACCACCCTAATATATATATATATATATATATATATATATATATATGGATATGTGAGCAAACTTAGGCACGTTCGTAATTTTGGTTATAAGCCAGTTTGCCTGGGGATCAAGCTTGACTTTGCTAATCTTTGAACTGACGCCCATATTTGCTTTGTTCTATCCTCTCTCTTTGTCTCTGTAGGGGGCATTATGACCAAGTTCCCTTTAGAATTACGTTGCATAGCTTTTGCAGTGTTAATCTTTTATTGATTGATTTTTGTATATTTTATTGAATTTTTAGTCGTATCGGATGAATTTTTTAATTTTCATTCGTATCCGATTACAATATTATTGTAATCGAATATAAGGAAGCAAATCTTTTTTCACTTTCTTACTATTGATTTGCCCAGAAGTCTTTGGACTGAGGCATAATAAATTAACAACCAGCCAATTAATCTCATTCTCTCTCTCTCTCTCTCTCTCTCTCTCTCTCTCTCTCTCTCCCTCTCTCTTTTTCTTTCTCCTTCACACTCCCTCAAGACCACGTAAAAAAAAAAAAAACCGCGGACGTGAATTCACGACAAACGTATACCGATGTAATTCAGAAATATACCACGATATGTAGAGATTGTAATTTCGCAAATTGCATAAAGACATGCGTGATAAGCAACCACGTGCATCCCGGTGGTTGAGGCCAGTAGATATGTGCGTTAAGTGGTCAGACACGTACGTGACAACGACGTTAATACGTAACACCCGTGGGGACGATGTGACAATGATCTTACCATGTCGTGGCCAATATTCACGACCATACGTTGATCGAGCGACAATCGGTGACAGGCCCTGAACTGCTCCAGTTCGGGTCGAGGGCAATCCTGAGGGCAGTCAACGATCGTCAATGATTTATTTCAGAAGCTCCATTCTTTTTTCACACTTCTTTTCCGCCTCCTTGGGAGTCCTTGAGGTCCCGTTCCTTTTGTCGGCTTTTCTTCCTTTTTTTTTGTCGTCAGTTTTTCTATCGTTCAATGGGACGACACGTATATCGGGAAAACGTGAATTCTCCAATTTCTTTCTTCTTCTAGAGTTGCGAAAATTTTGCACATCTCTCGATTGGCCACGAAGCATCGTTGTTTACGTCGTCCAAGTTCTATTTATGATTTTGCTTTGCAATGCTAATGACAGCTCGAATGAGAGAGCAGTGGTATGGGAAACATTTAGACGATATTTGGCAAGGTGCCAAGTGCCAGTTTCGCCTCGATGCCCTTTGCTGCTTGTAATCCCCCGTTTGGGCGACCGCACGCGAATCGCAACGCCGATGTACTGGGCGGAGGCGTTACGGTACATGAGTCCTGTCTGTACTCATATACAGGGTGTCCCTCTTATCTCTGCCACCCGAAATAACTCGGTAATTATCGACGTCACAAAAAAATGTTCCAGACAAAAGTTGTACGGTATGGAGGGGGCCATCAAATGCGACCAATTTTTTTTTTCGGTGGAGGCGCTGACGCACAGTGAGGGTCACTTCCACTGTTTTAAATGTAATGGTACATTTTTTCAACCATTTTGTGGAGCACCTCAAACCACATAAAAAACATTAGTCACAGTCGTTCAAGGTCATTCAAGGTCACCTATTAAAATGAAATACAAATCTAAGTATCGCGGGTCACTATCAAATATTTGATAGTGATCCGAGATGTTTAGATTTGTATTATCGATGCTGACCTTGAATGACCTTGAACGACTTTGACCCCCAATGTTTTTTATGCGGCTTGAGGTGCTCCACCGGATGGTTGAAAAAAATGTACCATTCCATTTTAAAAAGTTGAGGTGACCTTCACTGTGCGTCAGCACTTCCACCGAAATGAAGAAAAAAAAATAGTCGCATTTGATGGCCCCCTTCACACCGTACAACTTTTGGCAGGGATAAGAGGGATACCCTGTATATATACAGGGTGGCGCATTTAACGTGACCGTCCCAATTATCTACGTGGCCTTTAGAGGGACGAAAAAAATATCAGGAGGTAATTTGATTGATTCCGAAGGGCTGATACAGTGGTGAAAAACTCATTTTTGCCAAGGTCATAGTTTTTGCGTTCTCAAGGTCTTCAATGTTTTTTTTTTTATCGAGACGTTGTAGCTGATATTCAGACTAATCCACTGACCTATGATATCATGACCTTGAAATGATTTTTCACCAAAATACATATGTAATAACGGGAAATCGTGATGGTATTGACAATAAGAATATCCGAATAATGTAATTGAATTTTTTGTGCATAATATTTATTGTAACAAATGTTCGAAGTGATGGCCATTAACCTCGACACATTTTTGAAGACGTCGTATGAATAATTCTCTTGACCTCCGAATAGTTTCTGGTGTGATAGCGGCGCAGGTTATCCAACGGATAACGGACCAACGGACGAAATTAACCATTTTCAAATGGGAACATGCTTTTTTTATTAACACGTTGTAGCTGATATTCAGACGAATCCAACGACCTATGATATAATTTCAAGGTCATGATACCATAGGTCGTTGGATTCGTCTGAATATCAGCTACACCGTCTTAATAAATTTAAAAAAATGTTCCCATTCGAAAAACCATTGGTAGTCTTGAGAACGCTAAAACTATGACCTTGACAAAAATGAATTTTTCACCACTGTTTCAGCCCTCTGAAATTAATTAAATTACCTCTTGATATTTTTTTCGTCACCCTAAAGGCAACGGAGATATTTGGGGTGGTCTCGTTAAATTGTCCAACCTGTATATACCGGGTGTCCCATTTTAATCCTACACTTGATTTCTTTCGAAGAATACTACTCCAATTATTGAGGTATCCTTTGAAGTAGTCGCCTTTATTTCCAAGGTATGCCCTTTAAGGGTGTTTACACATTTGCCGCCCTCCCCCTCCCCACTCAAATTCTCTTCTCCAATAGAGCATTTATATAAAAAATGTGATCGAACGACCAGATCAATAACTTGTCAACGGTTGATCTGAAAAATATAAATAAGAATGTTTTATAATCTATATAACTGTAGTTCTGATGGATCGTAGCCCTCTTTGGAGAAAAAAAAATTCACAAAATAGTGGGTATTCAAGAAAAAGTGTAACTATGGAAAAATGTTCACTTGTATTCGAAGGCTCAAAAATACTAAATGAAAAAACGACTTCGTACCACGTTAGCTGCTGTAATTATGAAAATGTTGCTTTTTAGAAATTAAAAATCGGACACTTATAGCTAAAATTATGATTCCGGCCAGGTCGACAAAAGTCGTTTCGAGACAGACGCGATTGAAAGTTTTAGTAAACGTAAATCGTCTCGCTACCTGCTAAACCGTCTGTAACTTGGTCAATTTTGAATATTTTTACCCGATTTTTTTTTCACATTTTCTCGAATATGTATACTTTCAAAAAATGCAAAAAGAAATCATTTTATCCTTCACAGTCGTGCCTTCTCGGGGTATCCCTCTCTGGAAGCCCAATTTGAAGGGTCAGAATGACGTTTTTATTTCTAGTGACACATTGGTTGAAAAAACTTTGTTTTTTCCCAACATGTTGTACTCATGTTTGTGGTTACGATGTAAATTTTTCAGAAGAAAATCTTTCAGTGTTCGTTATGCTGCAGTTGGCTTCGTAGTCCCCCAGCGGCGAGGCCCGAAACTGCGGGATCTCTATCAGGCTCAAATGTAATCTGAAACGAAACAAAAAAATTCTCCAAATATATCCAACTGGCTATGGGATCGTGAAAATGCGATCGTGTACCGAACGCATTTTTGAAAAATCAGTATTAATTAAATAACTATTTAGGAAAAGTTCGTACACTTTTGGTTCGAATGGGAAATTTGTAGCTCTTGAAAATACGCATCGATCGAGTATTGGATCATCACTCTCCGATAATATTTTTACCCCCAAAAAAATAGTCGAAATACAAAAAAAAATATTATTTATTGAATAACTCAAAAACAATCAATTTTTCGGGCATGATTTAAATGTACGAAATCTAAAGAATAATTTTCTCTATATTTTTGTTCATATGGACCATCCTTGAATTTTGATTTTCCAACCCCTCTCGGGGGTTGAAAATTCAAAATAAAATTCTGGGAAAACTATTGACCGCACGAATTCGCCGCCGCGGAACAATTTGTAGCTTGAACCCTCGGCTACATTTTTGTCCACGGCGCTAAACTCGTATCTCTTTATTTTCGGTCAATAGTTTTCCCAGAATTTCATTTTGCATTTTCAACCCCCGAGAGGGGTTGGAAAAAGCAAAATTCCAGGGTGGTCCATGGAAACGAAAATATAGAGTAAATTATTCTCTACATTTCGTACATTTGAGCTATGCCCGAAAAATCGATTATTTTTGAGCTATTCAATAAACCATTTTTTTTTTTTTTGATACTTCAACAATATTTTTTTGGGTGAAAATATTATTGGACAGGGATGATCGGAAACTCGATTGATGCGTCTTTTCAAGGGCTACAACGTTTCCATTTGAACAAAAATTGTATGAATTTTTCCTAAAGGGTTATCGATATATGATATACGATACTAAATTTCACCCCACTTTTTCAACCCCAAAATGAACTTCCAAGAGTTCGAAAAGCTTTTAAAAAAATGAATTTTTGAGTATTCTAGAGAGGGATACCCCCTTCAACGATTGATCAAAATGTAAGGCATTTACGTTAGTATTCAGTTGTTCATTTATTCATTGCTTAAACGTACACTTCGCAACGCCAACGCAAGTAAAAGAATCGCGAAAAAAGTACAGACGCAAAGGAGAAAAATAATAAAAAAAATTTCTCGAAAGGTTAAAAAAAATCGTAGAACATACAGGGGGGCGATTCTAGATTTATTTAGATTGTCCTTTCGGACGTCATTTTTCGGACCACCCTAAATATATATATATATATATATATATATATATATATATATATATATATATATATATATATATAAATAGGGAACCAGGATTCCGCCGTGTAAATCACACCCGCTAACGAACGTGGATGTACTTGCATTTGACGTGATAATGTGTCTGACAATCGGCGACGTTTTCACTACGGATTTGCATTCACATGTCCATACGTCAATGCGATACGCGCAAGTTATGTGTGAGCAGGTCCGCCTCGATCGGATGAAAATCCATTTACTTGATCGCATCGGGTGGTATTTTTCGCAATTAAGGGTTGCAGAGTGCTTATTTGGTTTTGGTCCAAGAAGCCATCAGGAATTTAAAAAAATCATGGTTGGGTGAAAGGAGTTGAGGCTG
>OY723385.1:70695050-70745050 GCA_963210295.1 Ophion ellenae | reverse complement strand
AGAGTGCTTTACGAAGAGCTGCAACCGACACCCGGCTCTCTCTGTTTCATCCTACCCCCTCCCTCTTGCTCACTCTCGCTCCCTCTCTTCGTGGGGCACACACGTATCCCCTTTTACATCTGCAGTTAGACCGGATGTGCCGTTGCTTGTAAATGAGGAAATTCATCTGAAGCTCCTTCGGAATCTCACTAAGAGTGAGAGAAAGAGAGAAAGGCCATTAATGAAAAAAAAAATCAGTTTTTTTCCAAACCAAGGCGGATTTCTACTGGCCGTGACCAAAAAGGGTAAATTGTAGAAGGCGGCACGAATTCTCCGGGTTTTCAATTAAATTAAAAAAGAACGACAAATTTCGGTACTTGATAAAGTCGAGTGGCGAGTTTTTTTTTTAAATTTGTATCAACAGCAAGGTAGCAAAAATAATTTTGCTACGCGATCGGTTCGTATCGACTAGAGAAAATGAATATTGTTGCGCGATACCTGCGTATCACCGTAGGTCGGTACCTCGGTATCGAATTACTTTTGCGTAACCCGATATAAACGGCTATGGACATCTCTGGTTTCAAAGTATACTGTGTTTTTTTCAAGCCCTTATAGCTACTAGTAATAGTGCCATTCAAACTTCATGTACCAATAGTTCAGAGTATTTTTAAATTGAACATTCTGAAAATGCTATTTGTCCTATACTTTAATTTTACCTTATGTACTTACATCTGCCTCTGCCTCTGCCTCTGCCTCTGCCTCTGCCTCTGCCTCTGCCTCTGCCTCTGCCTCTGCCTCTGCCTCTGCCTCTCTCTCTCTCTCTCTCTCTCTCTCTCTCTCTCTCTCTCTCTCTCTCTCTCGCTGCAAGGATTATGATTCGATACACGCTGGCTTGATTATATTTCTGGTAAAATTATGTTACATTATTACTTTGTATAATTTACGGGTCTATACAAGCTTAGGAATTTCATGCACAACTAATAGATAGTTTTGCCAATTTTGATTTTTTTCATTGAAAAATATTCATAAATAATGAAGTCATTTTTATTAACACAGTCAATTTTAGTTTAAGGAGAGATATACACCGAGGAGCCCAAAAAAGGTCATTTTTGTGAATTTTTTCTAGGAAAACTATTTGGAATTTCGTGTTGGGGTTTTCATTATCTAAAAGTATATACATTCAAAAATATGTTTAATTTTCTTTATTTAAAAATATCGAAAATATACAAGGATATTGTATGATCCTTGGAGCGTCGTAAAAAAATCTGCGTATACGGTACACACTGGCGTTTCTTCAAAAATAATCTGAAAAAAAAAACCAAAAAGATTATTAAATTAGATACTATAATCTAGTATTTTGTCATAGCCGATTTTGAAAATATCGATTTATGACAAAATGGCGGACGTTTGAACATAAATGGTGATTTTTGAGCCAAAAATTAGTTATTTTTTTGTCTGTAAAACAAAAACTAAGTAACGGAAAAAAAAATCGTATGACAAGTACTAGATAATGGTGTATAGAATAACCACAAAAAACCGCAAGGCAATCGGTTCATTGGTTTTCGAGAAATGTTGGGTACCGATTTGAAGAACGTGGTTTTGAGAAAAACGCGTTTGAAATTTGGGAATGAATAAATCATGAAATTTGTCAACTTACATGGAATCATCGATACCAGGCCCATAGAGGTCTTCTACGGTCGACGGATGTTCGTACCTTCTAAATCCTCGACCTCGACCATCTAGGTGTATATCTCGCCTTAATCATTCAATGGACTCAATTATTATAAATAACTCAATTTTTTTATTTTTCACAAAACCTTTGTTGCCAATTGAGGGCTTACATCTAGTCGGAATTTTTGAAAATATCGATCTTTGGTTTTTGACGCGTTCTCAAAATATAACATTTCAAAAATATTCTCTTAAAATTGCAAGTCGATGCGTTTGAAATCGAGGGAGTTATGCGCGTCCATAGGTAGTCCCGCGAACTTTAAAGGCGCTTTTTCTCAAAATGACTTTTTCAAAATCGGTGACCACGATATCTCAGATCACTGCACCGATCAAATTCATATTTTACATGCTTTTTTTACATATCAAAAAACAGTGTTTGAACGAAGGAATTTTGTTTTCGATGCACATTTTTTTGCCAACGAATATAGAAGGTTCTTTCCCCGAAGATCGATACTTTCAATCTGAACTGCGACCGTTTTTTGTCAAAAATCCAAATTTTAATAATTTCTTCGTCCAATCACTCGATAATTTCATGCGAACACTAAATGCATTTGATTTTTTTTATTTTCGGATGAGTTATTTCCGAACAACAGTGGTCATTTATAAAGATTTTTCAATATCTCTTCAATGTGAAAAAAAATTCAAAACCTGCATATATTTTACCAGAAAAAAATCACGAAAATTCCTCTTTGTCCGGCCACGAGCTAGGCGTAATCCGTTAAAGTTAAGGGAGACTTTGTCCTTGGAGCGCCATATTTCAGGTGTTTACATTTTATTTTTTTTTAAAGAAACGAGTAAAGCTTTTCGAGTGCGGTTTTTTTCTTGCTTTTATTCATGATATACAGAACGGTAAAAAATTATTTTTTTGAAAAAAAAACCAAAATGGCGGCCGTTGCAGCTCCGCGAAAACAGGTCCTCAAATCGCGGGAGGTAAACGGCTGACATCACTGCCCCCTCTTTGTTGATCTGAAACACAAATTCAAAGCATATTATCAATCTGTGACCCTTTGGTCATGGAATGACGGATGGGTTTTTCGTTCAGTACAAATTTCGGAAAATGGCGGCAATTTAAAAAAAATCAAATTTTCGCGTTTTTTTTCGCATGAAAAGATAAATAATAAATGCAAAAATGTATCTATCGAAAAAACGATCCGTCATTCCGTGAAGACATATTTTCTGAGTATGCTCTCCAAATTTCAGGTCGATATGTTAATTACAGCGGTCAGGAGAATGTCAGCCATTTTGAAAAACGTGTTTTCGAGAAAAACGCGTTTAAAGTTTTGTTATGTGTTTACACAAATGTGTTTATAATTACCGCTAATCGGCAATGTCTGGTCCATAGAGGCATCCCTCCTCTTCTTCTAGCTGCTCATGTTGAGCCGCTAACCTCTCCCGCTGCATTTCAAGGACAAATTCTCCCTTAAGATCCTTGGATATAAAACTATGCAGCATGATAATAATATATTTACAGTCTTTTTTTTATTTTCAAATTGACCGTATTCTATTATATTCATAATCCTTTATTTTCGTTATTTTATTTTGCTCGTTTTATCAATTCCTATTGTTTTGATGTATTATCTCTCGCCCCCCCCCCCCCCCATTCTCTCTCTCTCTCTGTCTTGCATTCCTCAACCTCCACATAAAGGCTCGATCACGACCCGAGCATATTTTCTTCCCGCCCGAAATTAAGGATTCCCGACGGTTCTCGCGCGTGCACACGTGTGTATGTGTGAAGTTAAATTTTTCGCCGGACACTTTTGACATCCTGACGTTGAACTCGTATCCACATGCACGGACAATAATGTCAAGAAGAGTCACGTAAAGAAAGTTTTCGGGTTAAATCCGTGAAACACTAGGAGTCGGGTCCATCCCGGGCGCTCAGGCTTTTGCTAAGCCGCCCACTCATATTCCCGTCGCGTGCGAAAGATATACTCCATCTTCCGGCCCTTTCTCTTCTATACGGAAAGGAACGTCAGTAGGGGATGACACCCCCGTATATCCGGCGAGTCCACTCGTAACGTAACTGGAAGTTTTCAGGAACTCGTTGGTCCTTTTCGGATCTGTTGTCCACTGTATATAATGTACACTGTGGAAAAAAATATTTGATTCAAGGGGGGTGATACCCTTAGGCGAGGAAAAAATTGCTGACTTTCATCATTTTTTTTAATGGGGAATTTTTCTTCACAATTTTTTAGACTTGGGGTATCATTTATTACTACTTTGGGCTGTTGGATGGTATTTTTTTTAACTTTTTATTAATCTTCAAAAATGGCGGATGTATGGCACGGTCTTCTAACGGGTTGAAGCGGATGTTGTTGGACGACGTGATACGCAGCGTCCGCGGGATTAATAAAAAAAAAACCAATGAAGATTTCTCTTTCGTCGATACTCCTACGCAGAATATGAACCAAGAAAAAGTGAGAAACGTTGAAAATCGACGAAATGCTACCGCTTTGAAATAAAAAGATTGAATGTTCCGAAAAAAATGACTACATTTTGCAATAAGAGGAAAACTTTTTTTTCATGTTCAAAAACATTTTTAGGGTCATGTTTTAGACAATAAGATTAGAAAGATTTATACCAAATTTCATCAGGATCGGTCGATTCGTTTTTCAGAATCGACTAATTCTGAATTTGTTCGGGCGACTCATCAGAATTTCAGAATCGACTAATTCATCAGAATCAGTCGATCAGTCACGCCAGTTTTGGAAATGCAGTTTAGAAGACCGTGCCATACCTCTAAACGTGTTTTGAGATAAATTTTGAAAAATACCATCTGACAGCCAAACGTAGCAATAAAACATACCCTAAACCTCAAAGAAGGTGAATAAATCTTTCCTTTGAAAAAAAAATTATGAAAATCCTCAAATTTTTTCCTCGCCTGACGCTAGCTCCCCTTAAGGAGTAAGGCCACAGTAGAATTTTCAAAAAATCGATTTTTTTTTCTCGCTAAAACGGTGCTTTATCATCATAAGAATAAGTTACTATTCGATTTATAGCAAGACATTTTTTTTCACCGACTTTGTGCGTATAACGTAAGCCCACCTCTGGCACGGCCATAGAGCACCTAAAACTTCAAACGCGTTTTTCTCGAAACAGCTTTTTTCCAATCGGCGTGATAAATAACTTGAACATTTTTCACTCGATTTACTTCAAATTTAAAAGTTACGCTCCTAATTGCATTTCGCAGAGAAGTACGTACGGAATTTCTGATTAATCGAAAACTTCTCATTTTATGAGCAGTTTTATACGAAATTTTTTACTGAAAATTCATTCAAATATCTACAACTCAATTCAATTACCTACAAAAAAAAACAATATTTTTTAAATTCCGTACGTACTTCTCTAGGTATTCTAATGTAGATTGACGAGAATTTTTGTTTTTTGTTCTAGGTAAAAAATTGTGGATGCTACATGTCACGCCGCGGAGCGCCTAAAAAAAGATAACAAAAGAAAATATTAGTAGTCGGCCATTTTGTACATCGAAAAAAAAATGTAACAGCTTGTTATTCATACTAAATAGATGTGTAATTAATTTTATGAGTGAATCACTTTTTCATACGAAAAAAAATCGTTAAACTCGTACATGATTTTATACCCGTTACTGTGGCCTAACCCCTTAAAATACGCCTTCGAATAGTCGATGGGATTTAATTTTTTTTCAGGGCTCATGAAAAGTATTCGATTTTTTTAGTCTTCAATAGTTTTCGATTCACGTGGGCATCGTTCGGATGCGTGTAATTTCGCTGCCTTTTTCGAAGATTGGAAAAGCGATATCGAAGTCTGTGCCGGTTATCCTTTAATGTATTTTTATGAGGTTTTGCGAAGAGAGAGAGGGAGAGAGAGAGAGAGAGAGAGAGAGAGAGAGAGAGAGAGAGAGAGAGAGCTGGAAAGTTCGGGCCGAGTCCATCGAGGTAAAACTATGTGCACAGTAAAGCATGAGGATATCTTATTTTCCCCTAGTTCGTGGCATTTCGCGACTGATGCGTGGAGACTGCACGCCAAGGAGAAGCTTTGCACAGAGAGATCGTAACGACTTTTTAAGTAGGGAATTTTGAAAAGCAGAAAGTAAGTTCTCTCTCCCCCTCTCTCCCTCTCTCTCTCTCTCTCTCTCTCTCTCTCTCTCTCTCTTCTCTCTCTCTCTCTCTCTCTCTCTCTCTCTCTCTCTCTCTCTCTCTCCCTCCCTCCCTCTCTTTCTCTCCATCTTCCTCGCAGTCTCTCTCTCCCTTTCAGCGTTTCATCGTGAAGCACTTCGACCCTGCTACGAACTTTCCTGAGCATATCCCGAAGCTCCCACCCCTCCTCCAAGCCAACCTCTTCGGCAACCAACACCGAAGTCTCTCCCGCCTTGTAATATATATTCTATCGAGATTCGTATACGACATGTATATAAAAATACATCCGCATGGCGCGCTAAATGATGGTGGATATCGACTAACAATAAGTTTTCGTCGCTCTCATTGTAGGTCGAGATGAAGGGGATTTCCGGACCCATTGAGTTCAAGGAGGGACGGAGGATTCAGTTCAAGCTCGATCTGTTGAAACTCAAGCAGCACTCCCTGGTCAAGGTGAATGCACTCTGCACTATTCTTCTTTCATTCGTAGCTATTTCTTGCGGCTTTGTGGAGAGAGACAAAGAGGGAGAGAGAGAGGGACAGAGAGAGAAAGAGAAAACGATGTTGAAGTTTGCATCGTTGAAATGCAACGTAAGGTCTCTTTTATTTTTTATTTCTTTATTTTTTTCATCATCTAACATCTTACCCTGCGAATTCGAGCTGTGAATTTATGATGAGGACGTTAAAAAATGTTTTAGTGATTTTCCCAGCTCAAATTTGGAAAAAAAATCGGGCTACTAAGTTTTTGTTGCGTTTCAACTACGCATATTTTTATATCGTGGTAGAAATGGTGAGGAGAGAGAGGGAGAGAGAGAGAGAGAGAGAGAGAGAGAGAGAGAGAGAGAGAGGCCTGAATGATAAACCATAAAAAGTGTAACTTTTGCGAAATTATTATTTTTTTTTACATTTTTCGTCCTATCAAATCTAATTAAAACTCTTCCGTGGTCGATTTATAGAAGAGTTTCAGGTAAGTTTTGACGGAAAGTGTGATTTTATTTTTCAATTTCGAGTTTTCCTCCATAATTTGCGTGATTTACATAGAGGGTGGCCCGAATAGTGACGTCCAAATGGAAAATCTAGATGCCTAGTATCAATACCTATCCGAATCACCCCCATGCATGCTCTACGATTTTTTTAAGTTTTCTATACAAAAGCATTTTTAAGTGTTCTCTTTTGTGTATGTACTTTCCTTGCGCCTTTTTTACCTGTCTTATCGTTATAAAGTGCACTGTTGAGCAAGAAATTAATGACCAACTAAACACTGACGTAAATTTGATTTTGATCAAAAGTTACAAAAAATGGGTTTGAGAGGATCAGTCGCGAAAGTTCAGATGATAAAAAAAACTCTCTGAGTCTAAACTCTAAGTCTAACTCCCAATTGCTTTAAGGCGTTACCCCCACTTGTAGCGCAAAAAAGGCCTTTTTCGTGAATTTTTTAAAAGAAAACTGCAAAACTTTTTTGATCGATCGATATACCATCTTAAAGAACACATCTTGAAGAACTTTCAGTAATTTTTTTATTGAAAAATATTACATTGTTTAGTGGCAAATGGCCGTCAATGAAATTATGTTTTTATATACACGGTTTGCGGTGACCAACATTGCGGCGAAGTGGATCATCTGAAGAAAAAAATGCGGATGGATTTAGTCAAATATAAGTATAAACTAGTCTTTAATCGAAGGATTTTTAAAAATATTCATTTTTCACAAAATGGCGGACAGTCAAAGTTAATGGTTCGATTTTAACGAAAAAGAACGGCCGTTTTTTGGCTATAAAACGGCCATTTTCCGAAAAAAAAATCGAACGATTAAAGACTACATTTTTATGTATTAAATAAGCCTGCAAAATTTCAAGAAGATCGGTTCATTCGTGTTCGAGTAATCTTGGTCACCGACTTCTAAAATGCCATTTTGAGAAAAACGCGTTTAGAGTTTCAATTTCAGTTTACACGAAGAAAATATTTTTATTTGTAAACTTACATAGAGTCATCTATTCCGGGCCCGTTTTTATAAATTCCAGTCTATTATATGAACGTTGTGAATGCCAGGTATACGACCCTTTTCATCGAACAATGCATTGAAGGTCGGAGGGAGGGTCGAGCGCGCCAGACGGCAGACCGGCCGGTCGTTTACACAACGGATTCTTCTCTTTCAACGCTCATATCTCAGTCAATTTTGTTCGGATCGACTTGAAATTTTCAGGACATATTCTCAGATACTTATACTTCAAAAAAATGCAATAAAAAAATCGATTTTTCCAAAATCGCAAGTGGGGGTAACCCCTTAAAAAAATTCTTATAGAAAAGTACATCCACAAAAGAGAGGAAAAAATAAAAAACCTATGCTAGAGGAAAACTGGAATGAAAAGTTAAAAAGCTTTTTCCTCGAAAGTTAAAAAAGATTGTGGAACATGTATGGGAATTATTCGGATTAATACGAGGCATCAAGATTTTCCCTTTGGACGTCACTTGCCAGGCCACAGTGTATTCACAAGTGTCAAAGCGAACTTTTCGTTTGCCTGTCAAAAGGTCGGAGAGTGGCGACCCGGGGCTGGTGTCAACGTCACTGACAGAGCTGCGTTCTTCGAGCCTGGCATCGCAAACGTCACCCTCGTCGTCATCACGATTCTGGTTAGTAGCCATTCGATTTTTGTTTTTTTCATCAGCATGTCAGACGCATTGAGATGACAGTCGACAACGTTGTAACGTCCGGACGCCCAACGAAATCGAGTTGAGGAACATAATTGAAAAAGAATAACGAATGGAAGGAAAAAGAAGAGTAACACAAATGCTAAGAAAAATTTGCCGCTTGTAGAGCGGCTGTAGGCTACGGGAATTAATTAATAATCAATTAATTTGGTATTCATAGCCTATATACGAGACAAAGATATTCATGGCATATAATCAGGTAGGTACTCTCGGTGTGACCCGTGGGAAATCATGCCTCAGGGTTACCAACGGTAGCCTGCGTTGGCCACCCCAATTGTGCGAAATGCGACTCTCGGCTCAATTAACGTGCAATCCACGCCCGGGACCAATTTCACTACGGTAACACAATCGGGTGGAAAGACAACGTGTGTTTTTAATTATGCCGTTAATTCACGACCGTAACAATAAGATCCTATTAACAATACAACTATATATTTATGCGGTCAATTAACGATCGTAACACAATCGAATGAAAAACGAATTCTTGTTTTTTTTTTCAATTATGCCATTAATTTTTACCTTAACCCAAACGAACTCAAGATACGCAGAGTTTTTTGTCATCAACTCACGACCGTAACAATAAGGGCGAGTTGAAATGCAATTATTTTTTTTTTATGTTGTCAATTCACGGCCGTAACAATAAGATCGAGTTGAAAATACAATTATTATTTTTTATGCCGTCAATTCACGGCCGTAACAATAAGATCGAATTAAGAATACAATTATATATTTATGCCGTCAATTAACGACCGTAACAATAAGATAGAATTGAAAAAATAGTAATCTTTTTTATGCCATCAATTCACGATCGTAACACAATTGAATGAGAAAATAATGAATTTTGAAAAAAATATGGCATTCCTTTTTTGCTGTAACCCAAACGAACGTAACATGCGAAGATTTTTCGTTAACTATTGCATCAGTTTAATTCCAAATCGAAGGATAAATCCATAACCGTAACAATAAGATCGAATTGAAAATATAATCATGTTTTCATGTCGTTGATTCCCGACCGTAACAATAAGATTCAATTGAAAATACAATTATATTTCTATGCCGTTAATTCACGACCGTGACGATAAGATCGAACTGAACAAAAACAATTATTTGTTTTATGCCATTAATTCACGATCGAAGTTAAAAAACAATTATTTTTTTTATGCCATCAATTCACGATCGTAACACAATCGAATGAAAGAAGAATGATTTTTTTTATTTGTGCCATTTTTAACCGTAATTATGTTATTTTTAACCGTAACCAAAACGAACGTCAAATACGAAGATTTTTTGCTAACTATTGCGTCAATTTAATTCAAAACAGGGGGGGGGCGGGAATCCATGACCGTAACACGATCGAATGAAAATACAATTGTTCCTATCATGCCGTTAATTCACGAGCGTAACACAAGCGAATGTTTTTTAAAAATTATGCCATTCATTTTTCACCGGAACCCAAAAGAACGTGAAAAAAATGAGGATTTTTTTTGTTAATTATCCGCTATTGTCAACGAAGGGAAAGAATATGACTTTTCAAATATTTGCTCAAGGATATGGACGAGCAAGATGGAAAACCATTCGAACTAATAAAAGGAAAGTAACCAATAAATAACTGATATAAATAATTGCACAAAGAGATTCCAGTCTGCACGTAACAAATGGCGCATACCTCGCGAACTTCTGAAATCCGCACATTGTTTGATAAACGGTGTAAAAATGGTGAAATATTCGGTCGGGAGAAATACTCGCGGGCACGCGGAAAACAAAATAAATAAATAAAAGCTTCGCCAAGCGATCGTCGGAAAATATACTTTTAGACATTCCAAAATAAAAATCGATGCAATAGAAATAACCGACGAGATTGATGAAATATTCCTTTGATTTTGATCGCATTGCAATAAGCTATGCACCGCGTGAAAATTTAGCTGCGAATCTGACAGTACCTCCCACATCCCTAAAGATCGTTCGAAACATGCTTTTAAAGGGATGATCACAGTGTAGCGGGTGCGAAAATAGCCAATTTTTGCGATTTTTTTTCGATGGGTAAAATACGCTGATCCGTCTGATTTTTTCATGTTAAATCATGAAGAACAGAAAAAAAATGTTAACGTTGATTTTTATCTTTTTTGTATATTTTTTAACGGTTGGAAATGTCTTCGAAAAAAGGAGTCCTCACGGTTGTGGCCGTACATATTATCTGAAACGATATTTGTAAAAAGATTATTAATCAGTATAAAAGCCGCTGTCTTGCTATAGAGGTTATTTTTTTAATCAAAATTAACAAAATGGCGATGCTTTGAAAAAAAAAAAGTATCGAATTCCGCCTATCATTTCGACAGTTTTCCGTTAAAAAAATTAAATTAAAAAGCTTCCATAGCAAAATTAAGAATCACGTGAAGAATGTTGTGACAAAATTTGAGATCGATAGCTTGGAAACTCTTCCTTTGAGAATGTACACCGTTTTGAAAAACGACATTTCGAGAAAAACGCGTTTAAAGTATCAAGGGTGGAATTTTCACATAAATTGTCGGTTTACGTTTATGTAAGTATATGAACAGCATGTTTATAACCGTCTATACTATCGGATAATGAAAGAAATAAAAAATATCAAAATTTTACACTGTGATGATCCCTTAATGCGGGATATACATTCAGACAGGAAAACAAATGAGCAATATTGACGGATTTTTTAAAGTAAGAAAAAATTATTCTACAATTATCAAACTTTAGATATACTTTAATAGTATATTTGAGTAAACAAAACAATTTTTTTAAATTAAGGCGCCAGTCCACTTTGGATCCACGAAAAAAGGCGATTTTTGCGGATTTTATAAAAGATACGAATATAAAAGTTGTTGGGCTTGATAAATAAAGTCTTGAAATACATTTAAAAGAAAATTTCCATTCATTTTTAAGTACTAAAACTATAGTTCATAACAAAATGGCAGATGAAAAACGAAATAAGTAAATAAAAATCCGTTTTACACAGTTTTGCGCAAAAAAAGAGTAAAAATCGAAATTTTAAAACCATCGAGGGTCATCTTGTTGCGAATTATGTTTACAATATGTGGTTCAAATTTCAAGAGAATCGGTTTATTATTTTTGGAGATACGATGGAGCTAGACTTTGAAAACGTTGTTTCGAAAAAAAAAAAAACGCGTTCGAAGTTTATACTATGAAAAACTCTTACCTAAACTCAATCGGCAATTCCTGCACGGTACAAAATCCCTTCTGATTGCTCATCATCGTCGATTTCTTCAAGTCTTGCTTGCTTTTCGAACTGGACTGGCCCCTTAATTCATCATCAAAATGACAAATGAGTTTCGAATCGGCGTGCAGTCTAGCTTCCCGTAGACTTTGATTTGCAAAAAAGTTCAAACATTTTTTCAGTTAGAACATGTATAGTTTCTACGTGACGGTAATTAAAATGAAGAAAATGCAAAATTAAGAAAATGGCACGCATTTACAAAAAAAATAAACGAAAAATCAAAATCAAATCAATGAAAAAAGTATTTTTTTTCCAATTTTTCGAAAACAATTCTCGTCAAATAGACGGTACCAATATTATCAATATTTCTACCAAGTTTCCACTCAATCGGCTTAATAGATTTTTGAGTAATCCTGCACGCCAATTTCGATAATGCAATTTTGAAAAAAACGCGTATGAAGTTCACGTCCGCTCCGAATCCGAGCGGTGAGGCACAGCGTTGACGGGCTGTAACGTTTTAAGTTTTTCGAATTTCTCTTTGAAACTTTAGGAAAATATTCTACATATATAGTTCTATCGTTTAAAGAAAACAAAAAGAAATCGATTTTTTGATCGTTGTAAATGTATATACCGCCTTAATATTTTTTTTACGAGATTGTGTTGTTTTTTTTTTATTTATGAAAAAATCGTTCGAGTGATTGATGGAAAAGTCATAAAAATTTAGGCATACATTTACAATCATTGCTAAACAACGATCGATTCTATAATTTTCATTCAATCGCAATTAGTCGCGTCGTATGCTTATCACGGACAAATCCATTCACATGATCTCGTTGATATCGTTTGTTTATTTGATTTTTAGCGATCGTCCGCAATTCAACGATCCCATTTTCACTTTTCAGGCCACACGCCTGTCACTTCACCGTGTCTACTGTCAATTCTCATGTCATAAATATACAGAATATCCCATTAATCTTGAGGCATTGAAATAATTCGAGGACAGCGAAGTAATTTCAAAATCCCGAGACACGTACCGAGTAAATCATAACGAGAAGTAATTTTAATGGAAACCTTTATTTTTATCGGCATCTTATTCTACGTAAAAAAACGTTAAAAAAACACTAGTTTTTGTCGAAAACCTTTTTTCATTTGGCCATTATTTATTTTCGAAAATTACAAAAGTTGTTCAACATAACGGCATTAAAAATGTACCTTATCGAATAAAGGAAGTGAGAAATTCAGAAACTGTTTTACAACTGTCAACAAATATTTTAGAACATTTTCGAAGATAACGGCCTATGAAAAAAAAAGTTTCCAGCCAAAGTAACCAGTTTTTCTCCCGTAGAATAAAGTGCCGCTGTAAAAAATATAACACGATCGAATAAAAAAAAAAAAATTTATTGCTTTCTGCGATTAATCCACGAATGAATGAAAAGACAACTATATTTTCATGCGATTAATGGGTCTTCTCACTTTAGACGCTAAAAAGGCTATTTTCATGAATTTTTTGATAGTTTTACATTATAGATATTGATACACACGTTGTTACACTTAATAAATACACTTTCGGGATACAATAAAAAAAATGTTTGTGATGTATTTATGTAACCCAAACTTTCAACGCGTTTTTCTCGAAACAACGTTTTTCGACGGCTTGTCGATAAAATCTTCGAAACTACTGAACCGATCCTTATGAAAATTTAACCACATATTCTTTACAACTATAGCTATAGCGGATATTGAGGATTTTTCGAATTTTGATATTTACTATTTTTTTTTTACCAAAAAACTGTAAAAACACTTTTTTTTCGATAAATGTCCGCCATTTCGTTATTTTTGCATATATCGAAAATCGTACGATATGCGCTATAGCCATTAACATACTAAATCTAAAACCGTTTGATTTTTTTTCGTTTCGGATGATCCATCTCCGAGATTTCATCAACAGCGCAGACTTACAATGTTTTTACGACATTTTTTTTACTACCATTTCCGCCTATTAATAGTGACTCAAATAAATAAATACAATGTTTTAATGTATTTCGAAAGTGTATTTATTAAGTGTAACAACTGTTATATCAATATTTATAATATGAACCTATCAGAAAAATTAATGAAAATAGCCTTTCCTAAAATAGAAAAAAATTAGGAAATAGCCATAGTGACTTAAATAATTTTTTTTTTTTTTCAATATATGTCGGAAGTGTATTTATCAAGTGTAACAACTTTTATATCAATATCTATAATATAAACCCATAAAAAAAATGCATGAAAATAGCCTTTTCTTCGCATCTAAAGTGGGAAGACCCCTTAATTCGCAGTCACCGCACGATCGCCCCCATGGAAATTTACATACGCAAAAATATACTGCAAATTTATTTTATTAACAATTGTAATATATGTGAAATGTATGCCATATATTGAAAATATATGTTGCATATATGTGCCAAATTCTAATTTTCGTAATGTTTTTATATATGAGATGTATATGCGTGGTATTACTGTATATCAATGTATCATATATCAATTATATATGTAGCATTTATCCTGCAACATACCACATATGTTTAGCATATATGTTGCATACACATTGCATACATACCACATATATACTGCATAAATGGTACATACATGCCACGTATATACAGATTTGCGTAGCATATCTGTATATAGTGTTTATATGTAATAGCGTACTTTAACTGTAAGTTAAGTTTTTTTAAGTTTAAGTTTTAAGTTTTATTGAGTTTAACTGTACTAGTGTTTATACACAGCATATATTTCTTGTCAGGAATATGTATCAAAAATGTATGCGTCATATATGACGCATAAATGACACATATATGAGTCATATATGACGCATACATTTTTGATATATTTTTCTGACAAAAAAAAAGATTGAAAATATATCGAAAATATATGCGTCGTATATGCCTCATATATCCATCATCAATAGTGTTTATACGTAGCATATATTTTTTTGGTCAGAAAAATATATCGAAAATATATACGTCATATATGCGTCATATATTTGGTGCATATATACTGAATATATACTGAATATATTTTTCGTCACTATATATGCGACCGATATATATATATATATATATACATATATATATATATATATATATATATATATATATATATATATATATATATACATACATATATATATATATACATATATGTAGCATATATTTTCTGCATATATTTTACATACATAAATTTCCATGGGGGCGAATGGGAAAACATCGATGTTTTTTTCCCAATTATTACATTAATTTCCCATCGTAATCCAATCAAACGTCAAAAACGAGGATTTTTTTTGTTAATAATAAAAAAGTTGCATTAGATTTTTAAAAATTCAACTAAAGTCATTTATTGACTATTAGTTTGATAAAAAGTGATTATCAATGATTAAATCAAATAAAAAAAACCTTCCCAACAAATGTAACCTGTTTTTTCCCCGTAGAATAAAATGCCGCTATAAAAAAAAATAGGTTTCCAAAAAAAGGTTGACCTTGAAGTCACCTTGAAGTCGTCCACTGAATAAAAGCGTTATCTTCCGTACTCCTCGTTTGCATCTACTCGATACGTATCTCCGGATTTTTCGATTTACTGCGCTGCTCTTCTATGTCCCAAAATAAATGAGACACCCCGTGTATTTTTGTTTCCCCCATCATTTTCCCTTCTCTCAATTCTCCGCGTCTCATACTATTTCTTTATATTATCGTTTACTTTTTTCATTACGCTTCTTCGTCGCTGACGCCGCGCGGTCCCATCGGCGTCGTAAATTTTGCTTGTTCCCGAGAGCGCTCCAGGAGAAGCCCTACGTAATGATGCATCACGAAAAGAACTACACGGGGAACATGCGATTTTACGGTTTTTGCATGGATCTCCTTGAAATGGTGGCCCGGGACGTAGGCTTCTCGTATCGTCTGGAACTCGTTGCCGATCGAAAATACGGCGCTAGAGATCCGGAGACCGGCGAATGGAACGGCATGGTCAATGAACTCATGCGACATGTATGCTTTGGTTTGTTTAATTTATGATTTTTTTTTTCTTCATCACTCACACGTATCCTTTATTCGAAGAAAAGCCAGAACCTTCATTGTTTTCTTCCTTTACTTCCCATGTAGCCCATTTACGAAGCAATTTTTCTTTTCATTTTTTCTTAATTAAATTTTTTTATTCATTGGCATTTTTTATTAAATTGATTTTCAAAATGAATTCATTGTTTATCAATCTAAATTTCTTATTGCTTTAGTTAATTTATTATTCTCGATTCTTCCTTCATTGCCTTTTTTCATTCATTTCAATTATTCAATTTTTTAAATCATATCATTTTTTGTCACTATCAATTTTTTATCAGTTTCGATATTTTATTAATTTCGATTTTTTGTCAACTTCATTTATTTATTTATTTCAATTTTTCCTCTTTTTAATTGTGGTTTTAACAATCATTTGAAGAAAAAAAAACACTTTTGAGATAGTTTAGCTGAGATATATCGACTAGTCAGTGACATCAGAACCCACTCTCGAAATATATCCACATACGGGATATCCTCAACGTTTTTGTCATTTTTTAAAAGTAATACCCGTTGACCTCGTTCAGAAGAAACAAAAAGTAGAAACACCTCACTCCCATTCATACGAGTGTAATACTAGGTTCAGTTTCCTTGTGTGCTGATCACTATAATCGGGATGAAGTGTAGATGCTAATTACGCTTAATTAGATATGGTAGTTACCGCCCTGCGAGATTAACTGCATGAATGGGGTTTCCATGTCATCATCCACGCAATTCTAATCGTGTAGAATTTCACGGAGGGTCGAGAACTGTATTTGTGTGTGTACGTATGTGCCCATGCACACTGATATGTGTGCACACACATATATATATATACACACACACATATTGTGACGGGCGATATCTTCTCTAACCACGAGAACGAGAACTTGAACTCAAATCGGGATCTGGTGCGAGAAACCGTCACCTTCGGCCGTTCCTCCCGTGCGCGTGCATCCGCAATACCCGGGGCGCCAGAGACTTTGTTTCTCCGGTCGTCTCAACCGGAATAAACTGGGGTCGGGGTGATCAAACCCGACCCGCCAGGCGGAGACTGGAGCTCTCCTTGATTTTTGGTATCCCGGAATCCTAACCGGGTTCGGAGTCTGGAGACCTCCTCGATTTTTGATCGCCGGAATCGTTTAACCGGACCAACTGGATGCACTTGCACGGGGGAGAACGGTTGCGGTACAGCACGGCCGCTCAGGCTGTGGGATGTGGTAGAGGGGTCGGGATTCACCGGGGAGTAGCGTGAGCGAGCGCGGGATCTGTCGCTATCGCGATGGCGGTAACGTCACTATAAAATAAAATTAGATTTTATTGTGTAGTGCGGGAACCGGTGGGTGACCACCCGAGAACATTTAACGTAGACTTGACCACTTTCCTGCGACCGCGAAGAACACGGGCGAAAACGTCGTACGCACGGGAGCGAGAGAGCACGACGACGTGTCTCTAAAGCGGGAACGACAGCGCGACGTCACGGGCGCGAGAGAGACACGACACGTCTCTCGATCGCGAAGCTCATGGCTCGACGTCCCATCGACAACTGTCTCACGATATCACTTCAAAATCGGGAGCGATCGCGATTTTGGAGACAACCGTCTCACGCGAAGATTCGGTAGCGACTCTGTACCTCGCGCGACCAAGGCCGGCGTGCGAGGGATTATGCGAGAGCGAGACAGAGCGCGTTAACAGAAAAAAATGTCAACACGCTCGCGGCATCGGACCATGCGAAATCGCCGGTTCAAGCGAGAACTTTATCTCGTATAATATCGAGAGCTGAAATATTATTTCGGGAGCTGGAATATTCTGATAGAATATTCCTTTCGGAATCTATATTTTCTGCCCGAGTTACCCCGAAAACGGAACGGTAACAAATCGGGACCTTTTCTCATCGGTAACATGGAGGCTCTCGGAGATCGCATCCCCGGGCCACCGTGCGAAAGCGGGCAAAGCTTCTGTCCAGAAGCGCGGCGCGGAGATCTCCAGCCTCCGCCCGTAACCTAAACGGCCCGCTCTCCAGCACGATGCACCGCTACGGTGGGGCGCCGGCGTTTCAGCCGGGCGTGCACCGATTCCCCGAGAGGCCTCACTGGGTGCATCCCTCGGTCGAGATTGCTCGGTACTTTGAGCCATACGCCGCTCGACCGAGTTCCGCACGCCAACCTAACCAAAACGGAAACACAACCCGAAACCTCAAACGTAACAAAACAAACACTCTAGAGAAAGGACCCTTAACACTAACGCATGGGTCGCAACCCAGGCATCGAGAGCATATCTTGAGCATCGGTAGCCTTTTTGTGACGTGGCTCAAAAAATCACGTCACAATATATATATATATATATATATATATATATATATATATATATAACTGTAAAGGGTGCTTTGTCTTTTTAATTTTCACAAAAGTTTTTGTTATACATCGTTAATATTAACTAAAAACTGGTCGAAAAATCGTATTGAAAAAAAAATTATCCGTCTATTTGGCTGTATGTTTGCGCGGTTATAACTCGAAAACTATTGAACCGATTTCGATCAATTTTTCATAGAAAAACAGCTTAAAGTGTGGAATATGATATAGGCTATTGAGCATTGCGCTGTGTAGTCAATTACGATGGCACCAAACAAACAAATGTTACGTTCATATTGGACAAACAAATAGCATGAACAGACAGGTGAAGAAACCAACAAGCGAGTCAAAAACACACAAAGACGAATTACAAGGGGCTGCTGTTTTGTCGCATTTTATTTATTTTTTGCCTTTTTATAAAGAGTCAATTCGTCGGTTCGATTTTCGCATTTTCATAAAATGTCTCCACAGATGAATATTTGGAACAAATAAAAGAATCAAAGAAAAAAAATAATAAAAACTACGAACGTAAAAATTAAATGAACAAGCAAACAAGCATTACAAATGATGAGACGAGCTTGATTCGGGAAGGGGCAGGAGAGGGAGGGAGAGCGATATTTTGGTGGGTGAAAATCCCACATCGTGAGGTAGTCTAATCTTTATTATTTTATGTAAAATTTTCTGCAACACCGCCTAATTTTGTTTTTAATCAAATTGAAGAGCTGCATTTCTCATCAATAGGATTTCAACGTGGGCAAAGCCGAGGGTACTAATATAGAGGGTGATTAAAACTATCCGGGTTCTCTTGGTCAGCAAATAGGGTGTGTCGTTGCGAGCAAAACGCTTTTTTTTTCAAACATTGTGCGACAAAAATTGCCCGAGATATTCGCGTTCAAAGTCCGACGCTGAGTAAACTGCACAGTAGTCGGGCGGGCGCATTTTTTTCTTTCTTGAAATCTCAAAAACAAACGGAAATTATTGAAAATGTTATAAATTTGCAAAGCGAGTCTCCGTATTCACCATTCTTTACAAAAAAAAAAAAAAATATGAAAATAAATGCACTCGTCCGAAAGCCCGACTACTGTGCAATCGTTTACTACTTGGACTTCGAACGCGAATATCTCGGCCAATTTTGGTCGCACGACATTGAAAAAAAAAGCATTTTGCTCGCAATGACACACCCTACGTCTTTACAAATCCTGATAATTGTAAATCACCCTGTATAAATAATCTCTTTGATCCCATGTATCAGGTGAATCTCCCATTTCTGATGTGCCCATCCCTCTTCCTCTCTATCTCACTATGCCTGTGCTCGCGGCCCCATAAATTAATTCTACCGTGTCGTTTCACGTAGGACGTGAATTAATCGTACGCGATCGTAGACATAATCGTTCGGCGCAATTATTCGATAACTCGTGGCCCCCTGGTACACTTGCGGTATAAATCATAAGGGCGCGAATTGCACGGTGCGAACAAGCGAACTGGCATTTTGGCTCTGCGAGAAGAGTGACTTATTATCGCTCGACGCACAAATATATACTCGTTACTCGATCGATATATGCGTGGACTACGAAATTGTGCGTAAGTATACATATGCGTGTTTTTCAGGACACTACGTTTTGCACGTTTCTATGGGGATGAGAGAAAAAAAGGGACGACGAAAAAAAAAGTTTATCGTGCGATAATGCTAGACGGACATTTTGTATCCGTTGAATGGACGTACTGAGAAAAAAAATCAT
This sequence comes from Ophion ellenae, assembly GCA_963210295.1. Taxonomy (NCBI): domain Eukaryota; kingdom Metazoa; phylum Arthropoda; class Insecta; order Hymenoptera; family Ichneumonidae; genus Ophion; species Ophion ellenae. The sequence continues at coordinate 70,725,158 of OY723385.1, read as the reverse complement.
GATTGCTACGTCGTTAATTATAGCGACACAAAAGGGACTCCTGGATTATCCAGTGATCCTCCATAATTATTCACACATATGCAGACATGCCTATCTACAAAAATATACCCGAGACACTACTCCAAGGCGCTCCGATTTCGTTCAACTTTTTATATTTTTACTTTTATTCTTTTTCGTTTTATGTTATATGATACTTGAATTGTTCCAACTTGGCGGTATTGCAACTTCCAAGTCTCATAACGGAAATAATACTCGATAAAAGAATACTTGTCGATAGTGTTTTGAAAAGCTCTCGATGTGCGCTGTAAACATAAACAGTGAAAAATTAGGGTTCCAATGGCAATTTCGAAGTTGACCTTCATATGACCTTGGGCGTTATACCCAAGGTTGAATTCACATTCCCATATTTTTCCCCTTCTTGAACGAAACAATTTTTACTCGAAATGTTTTTTTCTTATAATCCGTACTTTCTGCGATGTAAGCGATTGCAACAATTTATCCAGACACCCGGTATATGCACCCGCACATTTTACTCCCTCGATCAACGGACTGCGAACTTACTACTATGGGACGTTGGCTATCGTCTATGTTTGTTTTAAAGACGGTTTTTTTTTATGATTTCAAGGTCAAGTCCTTGAAATTACATCTTCAAGGTCAAGTCCTCGAAATTACATCTTCAAGGTGAAGTCCTCGAAATTACATCTTCAAGGTCAAGTCCTTAAAATTACATCTTCAAGGTCAAGTCCTTGAAGTTACATTTTTCAAGGTCGAGTCCTTAAAATTGCATATTCAAGGTCAAGTCCTTGACATTACATTTTCAAGGTCAAGTCCTCGAAATGACATGTTTCAAGGTCGAGCCCTTGAAATTACATTTTTCAAGGTCAAGTCCTTGACATTACATTTTCAAGGTGAAATCCTTGAAATCACATTTTCAAGGTCGAAGTCCTTGAAACTATATTTTTATAAATATTACATTTATCTAAAAGTGATTTTCGTTCCCGAAATATAAGTTATTTAAAATCACATCTTGCAATATATAAAAATATACATACTACTCTGTATGGAATCAAAGGAGTTGGCGTAAAGGCAGGAGTGTGAAAAAAGAGAGGGAAGACGTACGAGGAGGCAAAATATAAAAGCGAGAAAAAAGCAGGTAAAAAAATCCAGAGTTCCTCTTTTATCGTACCCGTAGGAACAGCCGTACGTAATGCCGAGGACCCAAGGAAATTTCAGCGGTAACGAACGTTACGAGGGTTTCTGCATCGACCTTCTGAGAGAGATAGCCCACATGGTGGGCTTCACGTATAGGATCGAGCTTGTGCCTGACGGAAAGTACGGCGTTTACGATTATGAGACCGGCGAGTGGAACGGGATCGTTCGCCAATTGATGGACAAGGTTGGTACATGCACAAATGTGGAGGAATATACATATGTATATACAGAGTGACAATTAATTGGTGGCTATGTTCTCAAAGGTCTCGCGCGGAGATTTTGCAACCGAGAAAAACATAATACTTAATGGTTCTTCAAGTCCTCTTACAAGGAACATCACTTAAGTGCCCGCTAATTATAAAAAAAATACGTGTCTAATACTTTTCAATGCTTTGTCACATATATAAGTCTCAACAAAATCGAAGATGGACACTTAAGGGGTCTTCTCACTTTAGACGCTAAAAAACGCTATTTTCGTTAATTTTTCTGATAGGTTCATATTATAAATATTGATATAACAGTTGTTACACTCAATAAACACTTGCGAAATACATTTAACATTTTCATTTATTTATTTAAGTCCCTATTTATAGACGAAAATAGTAGCTAAAAAAATGTCCTTGAAACATTGTAGATCTGCCCTGTTGATGAAATCTTGGAGATGGATCATCCGAAACAAAAAAATCAAACGGTTTTAGATTGAGTATGTTAGTGGCTATATCGCGTATCATATGATTTTTTATATATGCAAAAATACTCAAATGGAGGACATTTTTCTAAAAAACAAAAAAAAAGTGTTTTTTCACCGTTTTTGTGAAAAACAATAGTAAATATCAAAAGTTTAAAAAATCCTTTATACGCTCTACAGCTATACTTATAAAGAATACGTGGTTGAAATGTCATAAGGATCGGTTCAGTAGTTTTAAATCAACAAGCCGTCGAAAAACGTTGTTTCGAGAAAAACGCGTTCAAAGTTTGTTTGGGTTACATAAATACGTAAAAAATTTGTTAAATGTACTTCGAAAATAAATTTATTAAATGTAACAACTTTTATATCATTATATATAATATAAACCTATCAAAAAAATGCATGAAAATAGCTTTTTTAGCATCTAAAGTGAGAAGACCCCTTAAGTGATGTTACTCGTTAGAATAAAAATGCAGAGTATCCATGTGATGTGTAGTATTTGCCAGAGAAAATTGTGCATCCTGGAAAATCAAAATAGAATTTTGAGTTCAGCAGAATGAAGATCATGAAATTCCGAATACGGAACGCTCCTAAAAAACTGTTTTTGTACATCCTGTCATGGAGGAAAAATTATCGAGGATGCATTTTAAAGTGAATACGTGGAATTTAATTTCATCAACGGGTTACTCATAGCTCGGGCCTCGAAAAAAGAGGAATTTTCGTGAATGTCTTCTAAGAAAGCGTGTGCAGGTTTTAAAGATTTTTTTTTATGTTGAAGCTATGGTTTTACTTATCTTTGACGATTTTTGTATTAGAAAATATTTGTACGTATTGCAGACTCAATAATTTATGCAGACCGTTTTTTGAAAAATATCCTTCGCGGTGGCCACTGCTGCTCGGAAACAAATCATCCGAGGTAAAAGAAATCAAACGTATTTAGTTTTTTCAATCAAATGATCTGGTGCTTGGCAAAGGATTTCATGGAATATTGAATTTTGAAAAAATGGCCGCAGTCCAATGTGGAAGTATCGAATTCCGGCAAAAAAAACGCTGCATTCTCGTTGATAAAAAAAAATGCATCGAAAGAAAAGTTCCTTCGTTCAAGCACTGCTTTTTGATGTGTAAAAGAAGCTTGTAAGATTAGAAGTTTTTCAGTGAGATATTGTGGTCGCTCATTTTGAAAAAGTCATTTTGAGAGAAACGCGTTCAAAGTTCCGCGATGGCGATCCTGCACAGAATTTTAAAACTTAAAGAAAACATTTGAAAAAACAAATGTTTTTTGTTTGAAGATTAAGAAGTTTGAAAGCAAAAAAAAAACATTAAAAAAGTATTTTTAGTTCTAAGATAAAGAGTTGTCGAACTAAAAAAATATTCAAAAAGACAGGAATTTTCATTTTCAAGATTATGGACTTCAAAACGAATGAAAACATTGATAAGACAAGAATTTAAACATAAAATAAGAACATTTATAAAAACATGCATTTTAAAACTAAAAGAAAAACATTATTGAAGTTCGCCGGTTTCTGCTTACAAGGAACATCCCTCAGGTGACACTCTTCAATTTTGTTAAAATTTGGATATGTTATAAAGCACCGAAAGGTAAGCGATACGTTTTTTTTTGTATCGGCGTAAAAATGATTTTAAGGGGTGAAACCACCCGTCGAAAAAAAGCATCTCTAGGGGTAATATAGCAGTTTCACGCACAAGGAGTCCACGGACTTTAATGAAACAAAAACGAAAATTCTTCTAATTCGAAGCAATGAAAAATCCACTATACTGACAATGCAAAAAAAATTAAGTGGTAAACTATATTAAGGGGTGGTTTCACCCCTTGAAACTGTTTTTTCGCCGATAAAAAAAATACGTACCGCTTGCTTTTCGGTGCTTTATAACATATCTAAATATCGACAAAATCGGAAGGGTGTCACCTGAGGGATGTTCCTTGTTAGAGACGCCCACAACACCCTTAATTTTGACCGGATCGACTTCAAATTTCCAGCGAATATTATTGAAATGTTATGTTTTGAGAATCCGTCAAAAACCAAAAATTGGTATCAAAGAAAATGTCAAATAATAGTGAGCACTTGAAAAAAAAAATTATGAGCGTTTCGTATTCGGAATTTAATTATCTTCATTCTGCTGCACTCAAAATGGAATGATTTTTTTTCCAGAATGCTTTATTTTTCCTGGCACACTACTCGTCAGATAATTACGCTATATTTTTTTTACGAAGAGGACTTTTTGAATCATTTGAAATCATATTATTTCCAGTCATAAAAACTCCGTACAAGTCCCTAAAAAAACATATGCCCACCTTATAACTGTCACCCTGTGGATATATCAATATATAAATATGCGGATGGGTCTTCGGAGTGCGTATGGAGAGAAGATTCGTACACCTGTGCGACGAAGGTGGCCGATCTCAGGATCTTCACAGATTGCATGAACATTGGTGGACGAGAAAACGTCGTTGTCAAGTAAGACAGCGTCACGTGAGCCTTTCGGAAAGTTGCCAAAAACACGACAATTATGAGTTTGAAATTTTCAAAATGTCGTTCACGTTTTGTCTCGGCACAAATATTTTCCTAGCATTTTGTAAACGTTGGACAATAATAAACCACGTACACCGAGCGGCAGTGTACATAGTCAGAAAAGACTTGATGCAAGGCCAATTGTATGGCGGTTAGAGTACTGCAGTTGGGGTGCAGAACACCATAGGGGAAGTGGTAGAAAAAGGGTCCGCAAAAGTGTAAAAAGTTCAGGTACAAAATTTCACTACCAAGTGTCACTCCGATAATAAGTGATTGGCCGATACCGTAATAGCCAGAGCACGAAGTGAACGTGACAGTCCGATTGACCCTTAAAAAGTAAAAATTGAAACGAAGCAATAAAAGTCTTCGTCAATCAGTTAATTCTGAGTAATATTGAAATCGAAGGTCATTCGTTTTTTCAAATAATTTTAAAAATGGTTGTCGTAAGGTCATTGAGGTAACACTGGACTATTGGAAAAGTTTGTTGGATTTACCTGCTATTTTTTCGAGTCAAATAATGTTTTCATTGCCTTCCGGTCTACTGCGATTTTATTTCTTCCAAGCATAAATTTAAAAAATGTCGAGCATTCCTTGACGTGGACAATTCAATAAGTACGCGTTTGATCGACATACATTATTGATTTCAACACATAAAAGATATATTTGGATAAAAAAATGTCTTTACTTGCATGCAGTTGATCACTGTGACGGGCCGATAAAGGATCATTATTCCAATTTTTTGTTGTCTACTAGATTTCTTATTTGTGATTGGAAAAAAAGTATGTTATTAGCATACATTGAACTCATTTGGTGAAAAGTTTTATTTGAAAAAATTTAAGGCGTTACCCCCACTTGTAGCGCAAAAAAAAGGCCTTTTTCATGAATTTTTTAAAAGAAAACTACGAAAATTTTTAAATCGATCAATATACCATCTTAAAGAACACATTTTGAAGAACATTCAGTAATTTTTTTATTGAAAAATATTACATTGTTTAGTGGCAAATGGCCGTCAATGAAATAATGTTTTTATATACTCGGTTTGCGGTGACAAACATTGCGGCGAAGTGGATCATCTGGAAAAAAAATGCGGATGGATTTAGTCAAATATAAGTATAAACTAGTCTTTAATCGAAGGATTTTAAAAAAAATTCATTTTTTCACAAAATGGCGGACAGTCAAAGTTAATGGTTCGATTTTAACGAAAAAAAAACGGCCGTTTTTTGGCTATAAAACGGCCATTTTTTTCGAAAAAAAATAGGACGATTAAAGGCTACATTTTTATGTATTAAATAAGCCTGCAACATTTCAAGAAGATCGGTTCATTAGTGTTCGAGTAATCTTGGTCACCGACTTCAGAAATGCCATTTTGAGAAAAACGCGTTTAAAGTTTCAATTTCAGTTCACACGAAGAAAATATTTTTGTTTGTAAACTTACATAGAGTCATCTATTCCGGGCCCGTTTTTATAAATTCCAGTCTATTATATGAACGTTGTGAATGCCAGATATGCGACCCTTTTCATCGAACAATGCATTGAAGGTCGGAGGACGGGTCGAGCGCGCTAGACGGCAGACTAGCCGGTCGTTTACACAACGGATTCTTCTTTTTCAACGCTCATATCTCAGCCAATTTTGTTCGGATCGACTTGAAATTTTCAGGACATATTCTCAGATACTTATACTTAAAAAAAATGCAATAAAACAAAATCGATTTTTTCAAAATCGCAAGTGGGGGTAACCCCTTAAAGTCTTGCTTGCTTTCGATTTTTTTTAAATTCTCAAAGTGGACTGCCCCCTTAAGTCCGTATACTTTGAGAAAATGCAAAAATGGTTTTTTCACCCGCCAATGTGGCGTCGCACCTCAAATTCAAGTATATTGTTAAATAAAACGAACAAAAATTGTATTTGAAATTCCAGTATTTTTATTTGCAAACAGCAAGTTTACGACATTTTCTTATGTAGAAGACATATGTACCCGTGTTTTTAACAATCCTCAATGGTGAATAATGATAAAATGTATTAAGTATTAATGTATCGATACGTATCGCCGACTCAGTGAACGTTCGCTCGGAGTACAAATGGTTTGGGAGAGAAGCCTCGCGCCCTGCGCCACACTCCGGCCGCAGAGCGTACTACTACGTCTATGAATTCGCTAATTGATTCAAATGAAATCCGTAAGATCTAGTCAGGCCATATAACTAAAAAATTTTTTTGGTAAATAGTACCAAGTAACGAAGTGATTAGAAGCATATTAATGCTTTATTACTCAACTATGTTAAATGGATCTTGATTTAAATAAATATATTTGCAATAAATCCTTGGATTAGTAGAATCAAATGATAAAAAAACATCAATTTTGGGAACAATTTAGATAATTCAATAAAAAAAAAAGAACAGTAAACAAATTTGATCGATTTGAATAAATCTTTTCCATCAGTGCGGAAACAGGAGCACGAAAATCGAAAAAACGTGATCTTCACGTTTTTTCACCAGGGCCACTTGATCGGCACACTAATTTTTGACAATTTCGTTGGGGCTTCAATGTCCCAATTTTGGACTCCTCAAGCCTAACCTCTGGAGTCTGGAGTCTGGAGAAATGACGTGGGCAATGCCGGCTTATGGCACTCGCGAGCCATCTCGTTACGGGACTTTTCTCAGCGAGCGTTACGAATCGCAAAAATTTTCTTCCGGCAATCAGTACCTGGCAGGCGCAATTAGAAGAGATGAAAGAGAGCAGATGAGAAGCGAACTTCGGGAAGACTCAGGGGCGAGGAGCAGAGAGAGAGACAGCTAAAGTGTCGGAAGGAAAATGTGGCGAAATGCAATGGCATATTTAATTTTAGGACCTGGGTCCGGAAACAGTATGCAAGCGAGACAGAGATAGAGCGAGCTTTTTCAAGGATTTCTCGTGTATTAAGCGACAAATGAATGCGCGTTCAAGAAATTCTTTCTTTCCCATTCACCAGCGGCCATATTGCGCCTGGTACACTTAAAATTCCGTCATTTCAATCATCAAAATTACTTTTCGGAAGCATTCCTCGCGTACCTCGGCCGGATCACTGTACGAAAAAATGCAATTAGTGAACCTGAATTAAGAAATCTCGGAATACTAAATCTTGCCCTCCTCACTCTAGGAATCGCAATCTTTTAAACAGCTATTATGAGAACAAGGGGCCGCATTCAAATTCCAAACTTTGAATGGTCCGACGGTCTAAAATTCCGAATTTTAATATTTCGAAATTCAAGATAGGGCCGGGCTGAAATTCCGAACTTTGAATGATCAGAACATTCAAAACTCCGAAAGAATACTACCCTGAAAGATCAAAACTCCGAATGAATTTTACACGAAATCCGAAAACTCCGAAAATCTGAACATCGTCAAAATAATTCGGCTATGGAAATTTTAACAGTTTCAAAATTTTCAATAAATCGACGAATTATTTTAAGAATTTTTTTTTTATTAAGAAGTGATTTTGCGCCAATTTTAAAAATTGTCCAGACAATGTTATACGTTCTACATCATTTACAGTCAACTGTGTAGACTTTCGCTGGCATGATCTTGACATGGGGGCCGGGTTGAAATTTCGAACTTCGAATGCGACAAGGGTTTAAAATTCGTAATTTTAATGTTCCCAAATTACAAGGTTCGTCAAGATCATGCCAGCAAAAGTCTACACTGTTGACCGTGAATGATGTAGAACGTGTAACATTGTCTAGACAACTTTCAAAACTGACGTAAAATCACTTCTCAATAAAAAAAAATCTTGAAATAATTCGACGATTTATTGCAAATTTTGAAACTTTTAACACTTCCATTGCCGAATTATCTTAACGGTGTTCAGATTTTCGGAGTTTTGGTCTTTCGTGTAAAATTCTTTCGGAGTTTTGAGCATTCTAATCATTCAACGTTCGGAATTTCAGCTTTGTTACAACTTTGATATAACGTTGAATTTAAAGACAAATACCTGCAATTGTGATTTCTCGCAATTGCGCCACGACTTATTTCTACTTGCAGTCAAAAAAACATTGGTCCACCAACTGTGATCGCGATCCTGCACAGAATTTTGAAATAAATAAAAAAAAACTTTAAATAAAACAAGTATTTTTAGTTTGTAAATAAACAATTTGAAAATGAAAAGAAAACTTTTACATTACGAGAATGTTTAGTTTTGAGATAAAGAATTTTTTAACAAAAAAATCATTCCATGTCAAAATCAGGCCACGAGTTTGACACACTGGGTCAATTTGACCCAGATAGTATTTCATCCACCTGCCATTGACAACCCTTCGGTCGCTTCTTATTGAAAAAAGGCCGGGATACACTTTAAACATTTCTTAATATGTCTGCATGATTGAAATTCGGAAAGTACAACATTTGATTGTTGTAATAAATAATTGCAACCTATCAATTTTGGGAAAGTGAGCATTTTAATTTAAATTCGCCAGGGTGTAAATGACCCAGTTCATCAAGTAAGGGTTGAAAATAAAGAAAAAAAACATTTTACCGACTCATTCTGCGATCACGATCGGGCAAAGAATTTTTAAACTAAAAGGACACATTAAAAAAAAACAAGTATTTTTTATTTTAAGATAAAGAATTCTCAAACTAAAGAGGAAACCGGAAAAAAAAACAATAATTCTCATCAACATCTGTGATATAACATCTGTGTGAATAATTCTCATTCAACATCTGTGATAAATTTTAGATAAATTTTAAGACTAAAAAAAACTTTTATAAAACAAGAATTTTAAAAGGAAAAGAAAACCAAAAAAGTATGTTCAGTTTAAAAATAAGGAACTTTGACACTAAATAAATACCTCTGAAAACAATAATTTTAGAGGTTAATTAGTTATCTTAGATAAATCTTAGATAAATTGCGAAAAATAAAAAAAAAACTTTCATAAAACAAGAATTTTAAAAGGAAAAGAAACCAGAAAAAACGTATGTCCAGTTTTAAAATAAATAATTGTGCCACTAAAAAAATACCTCTGAAAACAAAAATGTTTGGCTTTCAGATAAAAAACTGCAAAACTAAAGAAATCTTCGAAAATAAGAATTTTGAAACTGAAAACGGATTTCCACCATCTGATTCGGCGAATGCGATCCCGCAAAGAATTTTTCGGTCTGAGGAAAAAAAAATGTAGACTCCAACAGTTTACCGCATTAAAAAAAATAACGTTCCAAAAATTGAGGAAAGATATTGTCAACTCATAAATATTGTCCGTGCAAAAAACATTTCTCCCAATGTATGGAAAAGACGAAAAAAATGGTCACGAAGTTCGCGCCATTTTTCGCTTATCCAACTTTTCGTTGTGCCTGGATATACATACATATATGGCTCGAGCAATTAAACATTCCTAAAAAAATATAGGATGTATCATTAATAATACAACATCATATATACGTATATGAGTTAACATTTATTCCAAGGTAATTTCGAAGACCTGTTGGTAACATAAAGTAGACTATGGGGACAAAATGCTACTACGGAGACAGTCCTCGAAATCCAACGTCTCCAAAATCGACTTTTCCCATCTATATACCGTATATATTCCTACGTGCGAATTATTATATCGCAGACTTGACAAATGGCAAGTCGTCGCTCCGGCGGGTAAAATTTACGCCGTCGTGAACAGCCCGCCAACCCCTTCTGCCCTTCTCGTCCACCGTTGCTAGCCCAGGTGTTCAGGAACCGCACCATTCTACAAAGCTTCGGTTTATCACGAGACGTTTTGTATTAATTTTCGCTGGATAATCATTAATTTCTCTGAGAAGAACAGGGGCGTCGAGTGGCGATAAGGGGGTGTGTGGGGGGGGGGGGGGGGGGGGGGGTGGCTCACGTACGTGAGTTCACAGTTACGAGGATCGGGAAGGTTTATGGTTCTGAGCTTCTATTCCAGCGAGAGTAGAATCGCGATTCCGTGTGCGGTATATAGAAATAGGCGAGAAATTAGAAGACGTAAAAAAAAACGAGAATGATACATAGAGAGGAATTCTTGCTTGGCGAAAGGATAAAAAAAAATGAACGGAGCGATGAAAAAGTAAAGCGGATATGGTTGGTGCGAGACGATTCATATTTCAGAGGTTTAAGATTTTTTTCCAGCCCTACCTCCGCGTTTGAAAGATCGCACTAGCTATGGGAATGGAGAGATATGTATTCGTATTACATTTTTTTTTTCGATCCTTTGCACTTTTGCACCAAATGCTTTTGATTGTTTTGGTGAAGAGAAATATTTTACTTTACCAGCGAGGTCGAGCGAATGTTTCTTATTTTTTTGACATTTTCAGGGCAAACGTGATCATTTTATTTTGGTGACTTTGATTCTTAATGCGAATATTTATTGCTCGTGTGTGCGAGCGCAGTTCGGGGATGTTGGATTATATTTTTTTTTTCGCCGATTTTTCATCACCAATTTGAGGTTGGATTAAATTTTTTTCTTCATCGCCGATTGGACGTTGGATAATTTTTTTGCCATCGATTCTTCAGTACCAATTAGACGATGGATTATTTTCTTTTTCGTCGATTTTTTATCACAAATTAAGGGTTGGATTATATTTTTTTTTCATCGATTTTTCATCGCCAATTGGACGGTGGATTATTTTTTTTTTTCATAGATTTCTCATTACCAATTGAATTATTGTTAATTTTTTTGTCGTGGATTTTTATTCATTTGCAGCTTTGCTGTTCTGCCCCGTAGTGTTTTTTGTGTGCGCGTGTGTGTGTATGTAGGATATTTGTCCAGTCGACCATCCTACGTGTAGTTAATTACGGCCCTACGTTGTAGTTGTTCCTGCACCGTCCTTTTAATCGATAATTGTTTCTATGTTGAATTTTCTCGGTATAGACGAAAATGTTATTTAAATTATAATATTATATAGAGAAAAAAGATAATATATGAAAAGAAAAGTCAATATACTGGTGGCATTTTTCATCGTTTTTTTTTCGCGTAACATTGACTGTGTGGAAAATTGCAGAAAGCAGATTTGGCAGTGGGCTCGATGACGATTAATTACGCACGTGAGAGCGTCATTGACTTCACGAAGCCCTTTATGAATCTAGGAATTTCCATTCTCTTCAAGGTAAGTCGAAGACTGCAATTCAAAAGTGTTTTAATTTCTAATTTCTAATTTTAATTTCTAATAATTTTTATTAATTTAATTTTTTATTTTCATTATAATTTTTAATAATTATTCTGGAAAAATCTCCATATTAATGTGTCATTTGTTGAACAATGTTTATTGAACGGTTATTCAACAATTTATTGAACATATTGGTGTTTTTTAAATACCAGTAATTATTGATATTTGACACTTAACAATTTTGGAATATCGTCAAATATGGGGTGGGTGGAACTTTGTGAAATAAATAATTGATTTTTTTCTGACACTAATTGTTTAACCCAATACTTTTTTCGGAGTACTACTTTGAATGCTATTTTGACCAACAATTTTGGATTTTTTATGACGGCGTTACGAAAACAGCAGGGCAAGAGAAGCAACGGAATCTTAAAAGCGAACTTTCCTGGCTTTTTTTATCACCTATAAGTGTACGAAAAAAAAATACCAGCAAGATTTTTTTTAAGATTTGAAAGATCGAGTAAGTTTACGGAAAAAAATAATTCGTAATCCGAAATTTTCAATGACGATGAGAAAGATGAGAATACTAAAAAAATCCGAAGACGATTGACAAAAAAGTTGAATAATTTTACAAGAAGGAAATCATTCGTGATTTGCAATTAAAATCACGGAATTTTCCACGACGATGAAAAAAAGTGAGACTACATCAAAATATCACGATTAAAAAACAAACTCCAAGAAAATCCAGTAACTTTACGAAAAAAAAAATTATTCATAATTTGCAATTTAAATCACTGAATTTTCAATGGTGATATAAGAATGAGCGTACGAAAAAAATTTCGACCCTGTAAAAAAAGCCTTTATAAATTGATAACTTAACGAAAAGAAAATCATTTGTAATTTGAATTTAAAATCACTAAATTTGCAATGGCGATGAAAAAAAATGCCAGCAAAAAAACCTGCACAATAAAAAAAGTTCTGAAAAAAGGATAACTTTACGGAAAGAAAGTGATTTGCAATTTGCAATTAACATCACTGAATTTGCAATAATGATGAAAAAAAAGAGAATACGGAAATAATTCTTACACGATACAAAACGCTATAAAAATGGATTACTTCACGAAAATAAAATCATTCGTGATTTGCAATTAAAATCACTAAATTTTTAATGCGCCAGTGAAATGCGACACAGACCGAAACAAATTGTTCAACTCTCCAATTTCTCCCTTTAAGAACTTCTAACGAACGTAAAGCAACCAAGTACGACGAGATCTCTGAGGGAATTAACTTTAAATGAAAAATAATTAACGGCTTACACCACTGTAAAATTTGAATTTTTTTTTTTTTCAAATTGGCTTAAGATATGCTCTGAACCATCTAGAATAAGGGGGGAAAAGTTTGGTACGTGTAAAACGAAGGTCCGCGGGGGCGAGACGCCGACCGTTTTTCTCGGAACACAATTTTTCAAAACTGCACGCTGCGTAACTCCAGCTATTTTCATTGTTTTCACTCCAAATTTTGAGCACATCTTTGAAAAAACATTCCGAAGAGAAATACATACGGAATTTTCCATGAGGTAATAATAACATTAGTTATTACCGAATGATTGTCCTTTTTTCTGTCGAAAATTGAGTTTTTACTTTAAATGCTTGCCAATTATGCAAAAATTCATATTTTCAAAATCCTCTACGTATCTCTCTAGCTATACTCATGTAAATGAAAAGAATTTTTTTTTCCAAATTCAAATTTGCGTCAGTTATACTGCGCGCAGCAGAGCGTCACAAAGTGAACATGCCGCGCGAGATCAGCTCCGGTGTCACCATTTTGTATATTTTTACAAAATAATTTTTCTTTTCGGTTACTTTAGGGGAGACATACACCTAGGAGCCGGAAAAAAGGTCATTTTGTGAATTTTTTCAAGGAAAACTATTTGGAATTTCGGATTGGGGTTTTAATTATCCAAAAGTATATACATTCAAAAATATGTTTAATTTTGTTCATTTAAAAATATCAAAACTATACAAGGATATTGTATGATCCTTGGAGCGTCGTAAAAAAATCTGCGTATACGGTACCCACCGGCGTTTCTTCAAAAATCATCTGAAAAAAAAACCAAAAAGATTAATAAATTAGATACTATAATCTAGTACTTGTCATAGCCGATTTTGAAAATATTGATTTATAACAAAATGGCGGACGTTTGAACATAAATAGTGATTTTTGGGCCAAAAATGAATTATAATTTTGCCTATAAAACAAAAACTAAGTAACGGAAAAAAAAAATCCTGTGACAAGTGCTAGATAATGGTGTATAGAATAACCACAAAAAACCTCAAGGCAATCGGTTCATTGGTTTTCGAGAAATTTTGGGTACCGATTTGAAAAACGTGGTTTTGAAAAAAAACGCGTTTGAAAATTTGAGAATGAATAAATCATGAAATTCGTCAACTTACATGGAATCATCGATTCCAGGCCCATAGTGTAGGTCTTCTACGGTCGACGGAATGTTCATAGCTTCTAAATCCTCGACCTCGACCATCTACGTGTATATCTCCCCTTAAGGATATGAATAATAATATCCTTGAATATTATTATCCTCTTATCCTTTCACCTAAAAAAATCGCAATAAATCACTCACAAGTACACGTATACTTTTACATCTGCGGGACCCGATTTCTAAGCGATGAAACGCACCCTCGAAAATTGGGGTGTTTTTCGTCGGCAACGTTTTAACGGCACGAAATGTGAAAAAAATTCAAATTGTAACAATGTTTATTTTTTCGTGTACTATACTATAATATTGGAGATGAGAACGATAACGTTATCGACGAAAAACGAAAAACACCCCCATTTTCGAGGGTGCGTTTCACCCCTAAAAAATCGGGTTCCGCAAATATAAAAAAAATACGTGTCGCCTATTTTCACCCATTCTCCAAGCATGCCAAATTTAATCGAAATGGGAGAGACGACTTTGCGACCTTCCTTGTTAGTTTTAGACGTTTACAGTGGTGTAAGCCCTCGAGAAGTGAGACCGGATGTTCGTAACGAAACGTCGAAACGATATTTCTGTATGTCCGTCGCAAAGCGGTGTAGTGGAGTTTCGTCGATGAGAACAAAAGCGCAGAGCGTCATTCTCGATTTGGTCGACGATTTTGAACCTCGACGATTGTTCGGCCAGTATCGTGAGGGCGAACCGATCGATAAGACCGTAATGTAGACGATGCGCGAGCGTGCACTCGTCGACGGGCAATTTGGCTCGTTAATTAACGTACTCCAGGGCCTCTCCAGGGCCACCCTGGAGACTCTTCTCGTACCACGAAGCTTCCTCGCTTCGACAAATTCGTTGACGACACAACAATTAAATTAAACTGCACATATTGCACTTTTTTTTCGCTTTCTCCCTCGTACGCAAAATCCTTCCGGGCTGAACTCGATCGTATTTCGGAATTCAATTTTTCGTCCGTTTTCTTTTGATTCTAGACAATCTCAATTTGTCAAATTTTCGATAAATTATATTTTTACGTTTTTCTGAGAGGACAATATTTTTTATAATAATTTCTTCTTGCTTTGTGATTTTTCGTTCTGTCATTGATATTCCGGTGCATTTATTGTGTATAATAATTTCAGTGAAACTACTTATTTATTTAATCTATTTTATTTGAAAGTTATTTATTCACTTTCATATAGAATTGTCGGTCCGACCATTTATTCGTTTATTCAATTTTATTTCAATGTTGTTTATTTTATTTTATTTAAAGGATGTTTACTACTACTTTTTTTCCTTAATTTATTTCATTTAAAAGTTATTTATTTACTGGTTTATAAAAATGACGGTGAAACCACTTATTCATCTATTAAAGAGTAATTTATTAACTTGCTTATAAACATGTCGGTGAAGTTACTTATTTAATTATTTCATTTTATTTAAGAGTTATTTAATTACTGATTTATAAAAGTGTTAGCGAAGCTACTTATTTAATTATTTTATTTCATTTAAAAGTTATTCATTTTCAGTTATATATAAATGTTTGTGAAATTACTTATTTATTTCATCATATTTCAAAATAATTTATTTACTGATTTATGAACGTGAGTGAGTTAACTTATTAATTTATTTTATCGTGTTTATATTTTATTTGTTCACTGATTAAGTAAAATGTCGACAAAACTATTTATTTATTCATTTCATAACATTTCTTTTTATTTATTTTCATTTATTGATTCATTTTATTAATTTTTTAATTTATTAATATTCGAAATTCGACGACAAAAGTTTCTCATTTCAAAGTCCTAAAAAACCGTGTACACGTTTCGTTCACGAGAAAATATCTGTGTACAATACGTTTCTCGAGTACGATCTTTTTTCTTTCCTATCAGGTACCCACCAGCCATCCGGCACGCCTATTTTCCTTCATGAATCCACTCGCGATTGAAATCTGGCTCTACGTACTCGGCGCGTACGTGTTCGTGTCTGTAACGATGTCCGTGGTCGCACGTATCAGCCCGTACGAATGGAACAACCCTCATCCCTGTCATTCGGGCCCCGAGGTGGTCGAGAATCAGTTCTCGTTGGCTAACAGTTTTTGGTTCACGATCGGCACACTGATGCAGCAAGGAAGCGATTTAAATCCGAAGGTAAGGTGACGCAAACGACCATTTTTTTTTGTTCCGTAATTATTTTATAACGAACAAGGTATGGGACAGAAAAAAAACATGCGAAAATGTAGACTTACCGACGTAATTTTTCTAAAAACATATCCACAGCTGGCACGCGGTTTTTATTTTTTGGTACACCTGGAATGATAATGGAATACCTGTATTTTCTGAAACTCGATCAATTTGGGAAACGTGTAGCTTAATAAATAATCGAAAGAGATTTATTAAGCTACACGTTGAGCCAGGTTGAAATTCCGAACTTTGAATGCGTCGACGGTTTAAAATTGCTAATTTTAATGTTCCGAAATTACGAGGTTCGTCGAGATTATGCCAGCGAAAGTCTACACAGTTGACTGTAAATGATGTAGAACGTACAACATTGTCTGGACAAATTTCAAAATTGACGTAAAATCACTTCTTGATAAAAAAAAATTCTTGAAATAATTCGTCGATTTGTGAAAATTTGGAAACTTAAAACTTCCATCGCCGAATTATTCTGACGGTGTTGAGATTTTCGGAGTTTTGAGCGTTCTGATCATTCAAAGTTCGGAATTTCAACCAGACCCCGAAAGCGGAAAAATACAAAAATTGCAAACACTAAACAGTTTTCGGTGTAATTGCGTAATAATTGCAGCAGAGTTTAATTACATTCTGATTAATTGTTATTATTATAAATATAATAAATATAATATTAGGACGTTGAATAAGTTCTCGCTGTTTTCCAACAGATGGCCTTACCAGAACTGTGTGCGTGCAATTTAACGTGGTATCCCTCTCTGGAAGCCCAATTTGAAGGGTCAGAATGATGCATTTTTTTCTAGTAACACATTGGTTGGAATAAATTATGATTTTCCCAGCATTTTTTACACATGTTTGTGGTTACAATGTAATTTTTTCGGAAGAAAATCTTTGCAAGTGTTCGTGGTGCTGCAGTTGGCGTTGTAGTCCTCCAGCAGCGAGGCCTGAAACGGTGCACAGTGGTTCCAAACGCCGAAAAGCTGGCCAGAAATAGGGAAAATCGCGTTACTAAATATAGGACTTTTTTGTGTGCCATATGTTAGGTTGGTACCTGTACTTTAAGAACGCAGCATTACCAATGCCCATAATACACACTTGTTGGCAGCGTGGCGTCGTGAAGTTAAGGTTAAATTTCGCGAATGTCACGTGTTTTCTGACTTAAACATTTAATTTAGACAAGTTAGTGTTAATTATTCATGGTAAAGTGAATTGTTTCGAAGAGAGGGATATCTGAGGTTAGTAAAATACGTTTTGTTTGAAATTTTAAGTGCTTGTACATTGTTTATATATTATTGTTTGTAAATCACAAAATTTCGTCATTTTTATGCCACTTTTACTTTCTCATTTTTTCGAAAGTCCCGCTAGATCCCGGGCTGAAATTAATTGCATATGGTAAGGGCACCATAGCACTATATTATGACGCCAATAACTTTTGCCCGAATTTGCCCGAAATTGAGAAAATGCAATTTGAAAATTTACTTTAAAAAAATGGCTAAAAATATGATTTTTACGTTATATGAAGCCCAATATCGTCAAAAAAAATTTGTTTAAGTTATTTAATGTTGAGTATACATACTACCAATGATTTTGACATTATAAACAATGAATTTGTTACAAACAATAAATTATTTTTTTCAAAAAACTTAATTAAAATTTTTTTCCAAGTTGATTAAATGTCAAATTCTGATTCATCGACGTCGAAAACCCCTTAATCAACAGGTTTTATCATTTACAATTATAATCATTTTTTTTTGGTCCGCCATCTTGTTTTTGACTTTGTTTTGCATTTTTTTATGAAACTGATGTCAAATTTCGATTTAGCGACCTCAAAAACTCCTTATAACATCATTTTTTATTGTTTAAAGTTGATGTAAAAATTTTTTTTGGTCCGCCGTCTTGTTTTTGACTTTTTGACTCATTTTTTTCGAAAAACTAACATCAGATTCGGATTCAGCGACCCCCAAAACCTATATATACCCACCACCATCCGTTTTTTCGATGATTTCGATTTTCGGCCAGCTTTTCGGCGTTTGGAACCACTGTGCGGCGGGATCAACCAGACTCAAACGAAATCTGAAACGAAAAACGAGAAAAAAAATCTTCAAAGATATCCAACTGGTAATGCGTGCACGATCCATTTTTCGGAATCTCGAAAAATACGAATAATGACAGCTTCTCCAAAGAAAACCTCATTTTTCTCTTGAAAAACAGCATGGTGAAGTCATTTTTATTAATAAATGGTTCATCCAATAAAAAAAACACGATCGTGAACCGAAAATGACCACTGTTTGAACGCTAACTGTTAAAATTCAAGTCTAAAATAGGTGTACCTTCGTCAATTTTTAGAATTTCAGGGTTCGGTTGGTCTCAAATTATTCTTGAAAGTTCACACTATAACAATATGCAAAAAAAACCATTTTTTGAAATTTCCACAGAGGGATACCCCCTTAAGATGGTAACGCATGTATAAAGACGTACTATATACAAGTTTGTAATTCAGTGTATGTGATTCCGCCGAAGTGTAAACAATTTTTGTTTCATAGTGTCAAACATGTCAAAAATCGTGCCAAAAAAAGAGTATTTGCGGGAAATTTTAGTGGACTTCTTTATTTTAAAAAACAATATGCAAATATGCAATTGGGCAAGATGCAAATATGCATATAACAATATGCAAAAAAACGATTTTTTGAAATTTCCAGAGAGGGATACCCCCTTAAGATGGCATGTATAACGAAATACTATATACAAGCTTGTAATTCAGTGTATGTAATTCCGCCGAAGTGTAAACAATTTTTGTTTCATAGTGTTAAACATGTCAAAAATCGTGCCAAAAAAAAAAGAGTATTTGCGGGAAATTTTAGTACAATTCTTTATTTTTAACAAATATGCAGCTTAAGCACACAAAATTCTTGTTGAGACGTACGGCGACCATGCCCTGTCTGAAACAACTGGCAGAGATTGGTTTAGACGCTTAAAAAATAATGATTTCGATGTGTTGAATTGGAGGTATTACTTCTTGAATACTCATGTCTGACAAACAGTCTCAAAACGTTTGAAAGCATTAGAAATTATTCTTCTTTAACGCGGTCCTCTAGTTTCTCGGCTGTTTTTTTACGGCTTTTTCAATAATTTTTTACGGGCAAAACATCGAAATAATCAATCCCATTGTTTTTGCATAATCTTTATTAACATTTAAATAAGCTTTACAAATTTTTTGAAGTCAAACATATAATAGAATAAACGTTATAGTGGCCGACAGGAAGACATCAAGTAAAAGAGGTGCTTGACGGTGACCAAGATTGCGGCTGTTCTGCTTATCTGAAATCAAAAAAACCAAACGGCATTTTAATCTTCATATTTAAGACTAGCGATTGAACTAGAGTGAATTCTAAATTACAAAAATTGACTTTTTTATACACTTTTGAAAATTACATTCTATTTTTTATTCATTTTTTCTTAAGATTTTCGCTCGTACAAAAAAAAAACTATCGAAACAATCATGATAATCCTAGTTCAATCGCTGGCTTATAACATATTAAAGATGCTGTATAAATTTGAACAAGATCGGTGCAGTAGTTTCTGAAATATCATGGTCACCGTTTCGAAAAATGGTGTTTCGAGAAAAACGCGTTTGAAAGTTCGCGCATGTGATTTATACTAAAAATTTCATCTCACCGTCAATCTGCTATGCCTGGACCATACAATAGGCCTTCCTCTTCTTCTTGGAAGTCACGCAGAGCTGCTCCGTCTTCCCTTTTCGCGATTCGGGCCTGTTTTACAACATCACTCGTGCGCCTTTCTGAACGGTCGATCCGAGAGCTATCACGCTGTTGAACATATCCTTTAGCTTGTGGGCCGATTTTCACTCCCATGGTTTCCAAGGTCTTCAGGATAGATTTGAATCCTTCGTTGAAGATTATGACAGCGAGAAACGTGGCGATTTCAACCACTTTTGGCCCAGAATGGAGGTGCTTCGGAGCAAAAGTCCAGATTAACGAATTGAGCGACTCGTTATTATTTTGAGTTTCCGCTCCCAGGCATCTGCTTAACAATTCTTCTTTGGATAAATCCTCATAAATTGGCTTTATAACTTTTTGAACTGCTTCAGAAAGAGGCGGTTTATTGTGTTTGAATTGCTCAGCCTCTCCAACAGCTCATACCTGCTCCGTTCCAGGGCCGTAACTTGTGAACCACTTCGAATATCGAAAAATCCTTTGGCACACATTTTCTACACATGTTGTAGATGTGATTTATGAAGAAAAAAAAATCGATTTTTTCGACCCGAGAAACTAGAGGACTGCCTTAATAAAGCATTAATTTTCACGAAAAAATAGCGAGGACTCATTCAACATCCCAATAAAATATCATCGGGTGGTTGCATATGAAACCGCTCATTTTTGAGTGAAGGAAAAGATGATGGATCAGTAGTAAATCGACAAAACTGGTTTATTAAGGGTGTCTCAAAATGACCTGATATTTTTAATTGGCCGCCATTTTTTTTGTGGCGAACATAGAGTACTTTGGCAACTGGCATCAGGAAGTATTGAGGTTCAGTCATGGAGAATTACATGATCAAGCAACGCATAGAAGTTGGTATTTGGTGCATTGTTACTGCACAGTTATTGAAACCAAAGTTTCATGATTGTGTTATCTCGCGCCGCGGCGATGTGAATGGGCCACCAAGATCGGGCGATTTGACAGGTGGGTGTCGAAAAATCAATCGATCAATATTCAGAACGACCGACATTTCGAATTCATCAATGACGAATGTCCCAATATAAATAGACCAATTTTATGACAGTCTGTAAAATATTTAATAAAAATTGTGAATTATCTCGAAATTATCTCGAAATTGATTTACAGCGAAAATAAATATAAGATTTAACAAAATAACGAGATATATGCACCGAATGTATATATAAATGCACCGAACAATTCGAGACGACAAATTATCGAATTGTGAATATTATTATAATTCATAATTTCAAATTCATTAAAGCGAAGGGCCGAAAAATCGATCAGTTAAAATAGCGATAGGCCGAAAAAGCGGATAGTCCGGATAGCGAAAACTCATGATCGAGCAATACGTTACTTGTGCTTCAGAGTGAAGCAGGCAGATGGCGCTGGTTGGCAGTCGGGTAAGGCAGCCATCCCATGTTCGCTATTTAGGCATTCGCTATTTTGGACCACCGATCATTTGCATATCTAACAATAAGATCTACACATTCGAATTTTGTATTCTCGATATATAACTTTTTGCTGTAGATGGTATTGCCAATATTAGATACTCACTTTTTTCTATTCCGAAGATATGAATGTTGTAGAGTGTTCGAATCTGTAAATGTTTGACTCAAACTGCAAACTATCTGAATGCATTGACGCTGCTTACGAAAAGTAGCACGATTCAAAGTTCTTACGAAAACTACACTGAAAACAAAAATTCGGTCATCAATCCAAAATTCAGTTGGTTTAACAAAATGTATCTTTAAATACGTTTAACTTGATTTTTGATTGGCACAAAACACGTTTTAACAACAAAATTTAACAAAATTTCGAGACAAAATGCATTTTGCACATTCAACGATTTTCTTTTCCCAGTGTGGCATGATTATGCTTTCGCCACCGAAACTAGCACGTTTCCATATTGACCGCGAAAACCAGCACGTTTCGGCTTTCACCACGAAAACTAGCATGTTTCCATATTCGCCGCGAAAACTAGCTTGTTTGATTTTCACTGTGAAAACTAGTGTAAAAAGAGTAAGTTTAAAACCTTAAGGATCTCATTGCTCGTACAATCTAATCAAAAACAGTTTTGGTGCGAATTTAAAGTTCTTCGTGCTCAAGTAAAAATATGGAAAAATAAACCATTAGTATTGTTTTTAAAACATGACATTTTTTTGCGTAATGACATTTTAATTTTATACTCGTTCCTTTTATTAACATTTTGATTATGATTATCAATTAAAATCGATAGTAGTAATTTTAATAAAAAAGAATAATATCGAAATTGTAAATATAACGAAATATTTATTGTGATTTTCTATTAAAAAAATAACGTCATTGAAAATATCATTCAACAAATTTAATGTAATCTTACAGATGGTTATCGTCGAAAATGTTTGAAAAATCTTGCTGATGTTCGATTGGAATAAAACCTCTGTCATGCATGGCCTGTAAATCTTTTTTTTTCTTCGTGCAGGAGGCAATTTTTTATCTGACGTCTGTTTTAATTGGAACATTCGAACATCGTCCATGTTTTTGTTTATTTTTAAAGATTTTCATCTCTCGTCCTTCTTGGTTAAAATCATATTTAACGTGGATTGTATCGGCGTAAGGTTAAATGGATATTTCACGAATACTTGCAATTTCAATGGAAGTCCAATTAAATTTTTTTGAGAGGTCTAAAAAATCCTAAATTTCTGATTGCGGGGCAAAGGAATTAGAGTAAAAAACTAGAGGCACGGCGTAAAAGAGCATGGAAGAAAAGTCGGGAACAATTCCAGTGTAACTGGTAAAAGCCGGAACGTGCTAGTTTTTGCGTTAAATATCGAAAGGTGCCAGTTTTCGTGGCGAAAATCGAAACTTGCTAGTTTTCGTGTCGGAAGCCGAAACATGCTAGTTGTCGCAGTGATATCAAACGTGTTTGTTTTCGTAAGAATTCTGAAACATGCTACTTTTCGTAAGCAGCTCTGACATGTTCTCGAATAAATAATCCTTTGGAGTAATAGTTATTCGATTTCGTCATCGATCGAAGGATAAAAATTCGAATAATTTAACCTTCGTTATTTTGGGGTTGGAATTCTGTCATTTCGAAATCTTTGTCGTTCTATATTTGACCATTCGAAGTTTTGACCCACTCAACAAGAACAAGTAACAAGAACGATTTATCGGATATTGTGTTCCACACATAACCTCCATGTTTGTAGCTTGTATTAAAATAAAAATATTCGCACTTTTCAAATAAATAATACGTTTTATTGATTAATTAAAATGTCAGGTTATTTTGAGACACCCTATACAAAGCCCATCGGAACAGACAATCTTGCTCCATATTTTGACCAACAATCGGATTCCATGCAGGAAGAATTCCGGTTTTTTAGAGCGAATCGAGTCATCTAGCCATCTTTTCACTTCTTTGTACGAGGTGAAGTGCTGATCCGTAAGCGCTGACTGCATCGACCGCAAAAAATGGTAATCGGAGGGAGCTACGACTGGGGAATATGGCGGGTGGGGTAGGATTTCCCAGTTCACTCCTTCTAGGTTCTTCTTAACCTGTTGAGCGACATGTGGCCTGGCGTTTGCGTGCTGCAAAATTAACTTGTCATGGCGATTTTCCCATATAGGCCTCTTCAGAGCTCGGTTCAAACGCTTAAGGGGAGATATACACCTAGGAGCCGGAAAAAAGGTCATTTGTGAATTTTTTCGAGGAAAACTATTCGAAATTTCGGATTGGGCTTTTAATTATCTAAAAGTATATACATTCAAAAATATGTTTAATTTACTTTATTTAAAAATATCAAAAATATACAAGGATATTGTATGATCCTTGGAGCGTCGTAAAAAAATCTGCGTATACGATACCCACTGGCGTTTCTTCAAAAATCATCTGAAAAGAAAAAACCAAAAAGATTATTAAATTACATACTATAATCTAGTACTTGTCATAGCCGATTTTGAAAATATCGATTTATGACAAAATGGCGGACGTTTGAACATAAATAGTGATTTTTGGGCCAAAAATTAGTTATTATTTTGCCTATAAAACAAAAACTAAGTAACGGGAAAAAAAAATCCTATGACAAGTACTAGATAATGGTGTATAGAATAACCACAAAAAACCTCAAGGCAATCGGTTCATTGGTTTTCGAGAAATTTTCGGTACCGATTTGAAAAACGTGGTTTTGAGAAAAACGCGTTCGACAATTTGGGAATGAATAAATCATGAAATTTGTCAACTTACATGGAATCATCGATGCCAGGCCCATAGTGTAGGTCTTCTACGGTCGACGGAATGTTCATAGCTTCTAAATCCTCGACCTCGACCATTTAGGTGTATATCCCCCCTTAAGGCCTTAGGCCACAGTAACGGGTATAAAATCATGTGCGAATTTAACAATTTTTTTCGTATGAGAAAGTGATTCACTCATAAAATTAATTACACATCTATTTAGTATGAATTTCAAGCTGTTAGAATTTTTTTTTCGAACTACAAAATGGCCGATTACTTTCTTTATCTGCCGACTTCTTTAATGGCCGAATTCTTTTGTTATCTTTTTTTAGGCGCTCCGCGGCGTGACATTTAGCATCCACAATTTTTTATCTAGAACAAAAAACAAAAATTGTCGTCAATCTACATTAGAATACCTAGACAAGTACGTACGGAATTTGAAAAATATTGTTTCATTGAAAAGTTGTAGGTATTTGAACTTAACGGAGACTTAGTCCTTGGAGTGCCATATTTCAGGTGTTTACATTTTATTTTTTTTAAAGGAAACGAGTAAAGCATTTTGGGTGCGTTTTTTTTCTTGCTTTTATTCATGATATACAGAACGTTAAAAAAATTTTTTTTTTTGAAAAAAAAAAAACAAAATGGCGGCCGTTGCAGCTCCGCGAAAACAGGTCCTCAAATCGCGGGAGGTAAACGGCTGACATCACTGCCCCCTCTTTGTTGATCTGAAACACAAATTAAAAGCATATTATCAATCTGTGACCCTTTGGTCATGGAATGACGGATGGGTTTTTTGTTTAGTACAAATTTCCGAAAATGGCGGCAATTTTTAAAAAATCGAATTTTCGCGTTTTTTTCACATAAAAAAATTAATAATAAATGCAAAAATGTATCTATCGAAAAAACGATCCGTCATTCCGTGAAGACATATTTTCTGAGTATGCTCTCCAAATTTCAGGTCGATATGTTAATTACAGCGGTCAGGAGAATGTCAGCCATTTTTAAAAACGTGTTTTCGAGAAAAACGCGTTTAAAGTTTTGTAATGTGTTTACACAAATGTGTTTATAATTACCGCTAATCGGCAATGCCTGGTCCATAGAGGCATCCCTCCTCTTCTTCTAGCTGCTCATGTTGAGCCGCTAACATCTCCCGCTGCATTTCAAGGACAAAGTCTCCCTTAGCGCGGGACTGTACGGACCCATCGTCACGTGTATTGCCAACTTCTAATTCGAGAAAATAGTGTACCCATCGCCATCTATCGCCAGCGGGCGGTTACACATGCCCCCACCTAACACTATAGGATCAATACTATACGATCACTCAATAAAATATTGTCATACTATTAATATAATTGAATATTATTATATTGTTAACAATTCTACGCAATTTTCACCTTTCACAATATCGCAAAAACGTTCCTTTTTTATCTACACATTTGTCACTTTTCCAAATTGATTTTTTTTCGCGAACTTTTTTTTCAAAACACCAAACCATTTTCAAACGGCTGTTTTTTCAAAATATGACTCTCGCCAGGAAGGCCCCGCGCAAATCACATTTGCCGTACATCGAGAGCAACAGGTTATCCGGGGGTGTTGTTCCGCGTTTGGACCCTGACGAGTCAATTAGGGACGTTAATGACGCGTGACGATTGAATCGCCACGCGAAACAAGCTTTGCTTTCGGTAAACAGTTATATCCGGCATTAATCGCGTGCGAGTCGGACAAAATCGAAGGAACGACGCGAAATATGAAGAATCTTTTCGGTATGAAACGAGCTAAATCGCGCGAAAACACGAAAACATCCTTGTGGATTTATCGACGATGGGGCGCGGACGCAAAGAGGGAACATTAACGACGAGACTTTGGGGTGAAAACGAAGAGGCAAAGAGCACGGATTTTTCATATATTTTTTTTCTTCCAACGGACAGGTTCGATCTTTCATCGATGCAGCATCATTTCGATCCAAGCAAACGCAAACAATCCGCCCTACAAATATGAGCTACTATGTACAGGGTGTCCCGAAAATACCTCGTCATACTTAAGGCCTTAGGCCACAGTAACGGATATAAAATCATGTGCGCATTTAACCATTTTTTTCGTATGAAATAGTGATTCACTCATAAAATTAATTACACATCTATTTATTATGAATGTCAAGCTGTTGGAAAAAATATATTTTTTTTCGATGTACAAAATGGCCGACTACTGGGAGCTTCTCGAAACAGCTTTTTTCCAATTGGCGTGACGAATAACTTCAACAATTTTCATTCGATTTACTTCAAATTCATAAGTCATGTTCCTAATTGCATTTCGCAGAGAATTACGTACGGAATTTCTGATTAATCGAGAACTTTTTATTTTATGACCAGTTTATGAGCAGTTATAACGAAATTTTTCACTGATAATTCGTTTTTCAAGGCGTTACCCCCACTTGTAGCGCAAAAAAGGCCTTTTTCATGAACTTTTTTTAACGAAAACTACAAAACTTTTTTAATCGATCAATATACCATCTTAAAGAACACATCTTTAAGAACTTTCGGTAATTTTTTTATTGAAAAATATTACATTGTTTAGTGGCAAATGGCCGTCAATGAAATAACGTTTTTATATACACGGTTTGCGGTGACCAACGTTGCGGCGAAGTGGATCATCTGAAGAAAAAAATGCGGATGGATTTAGTCAAATATAAGTATAAACTAGTCTTTAATCGAAGGATTTTAAAAAATATTCATTCTTCACAAAATGGCGGACGGTCAAAGTTAATGGTTCGATTTTAAGGAAAAAAAACGGCCGTTTTTTGGCTATAAAACGGCCATTTTTTTTCGAAAAAAAATCGAACGATTAAAGACTACATTTTTATGTATTAAATAAGCCTGCAAAATTTCAAGAAGATCGGTTCATTAGTGTTCGAGTAATCTTGGTCACCGACTTCAGAAATGCCATTTTGAGAAAAACGCGTTTAAAGTTTCTCTTCCAACGCTCTTTCAACGCGGATTCTTCTCTTTCAACGCCCATATCTCAGTCAATTTTGTTCGGTTCGACTTGAAATTTTCAGGACATATTCTCAGATACTTATACTTCAAAAAAATGCAATAAAAAAATCGATTTTTTCAAAATCGCAAGTGGGGGTAACCCCTTAAGTTCGAATACCCACAACTTTTGAATAAAACAATGTTTTTTAAATTCTTTACGTACTTCTCTGGGTATTCTAATGTAGATTGACGAGAATTTTTGTTTTTTGCTCTACGTTAAAAATTGTGGATGCTAAATATCACGCCGCCTTAAAAAAAAATAACTAAAGAAAATATTAGTAGTCGGCCATTTTGTACATCGAAAAGAAATGTATATTTTTTTTAACAGTTTGATATTCGTACTAAATGGATGTGTAATTGATTTTATGAGTGAATCACTTTTTCGTACGAAAAAATTGTTAAATTCGCACATGATTTTACACCCGTTACTGTGGCCTAAAGCCTTAAGGTTGTTGCTTAAAAATATTGGGGTGAATATTGATGACAATTTTACTAATAGCATTTCCTGAAATTCCACCTGCCGCGGATCCGAGCGAAACGAAGAGAAAAAAAATGAAAGAGCGGGTGAATTCGGGAAGTCTTTACTTTTACGTACCAAAAGTTGAGGGAAAAAATCTTCAGCCATTTTCGAGCTAACTTTGCTCCAGCGGACGAGCAGGCAGTAAAAATGTCCAAAAATGATGGATGTCGTCATCCCTTCCAGCTTGTGGGAGACTACCGGTCTAGAGCCCGGAAAAAGGTGAATTTCGAGCATTTTTTAATGAATACCTAGTTGACGGAATAAAAATTCCATCCAGTGGCCTTTATTCTACATATTTTCAAGTATCTTTGCAAATTTGTTGACAACATTTTGTAAAAACATGGCCGTGATAAAGCTGGATGAAGCGAGTCACCTTTGTCCAATGGTGCCCTGCGGGGGAAAGAGTTCTCCATTTTTCTCCTGGAACAAAAATTCAGAAAAATCCGATTTCGAGATAAGATTGGCCTTCGAAATACATAGGAAAATCGAAAAAATTGATCTCTGATAAAATGGTGCATAAGTAATTTATTCACAATAAATCACTACAGGGCATCAGGAAATGACGAATTATAATTTAAAAAATCGTCGAGGTACAAATCTCAGTTGACCATTTTATTTTATTTTGGATTTATGCAATATTCTGTGCATTTAGTTGACAAGCTGTGATGTAGGGTCAAAATAGCCTGATAATTTCGACACAGGGTATTTGGTAAAAAAAAAAATAACTTTCGGAAAAAAAATCGTCGAGAATAATTGTTTTTATCAATAGTTTTCAACATCTCAAAAATTCCCTACATACTTCGATGTGAAATGTTGTTGGAAGGTTTGAAAAAAATGTCAAGTCAATCGGTGAAGAATTGTCGATGTATTGTTGCCAGCCGTAGGGCAATCGGACAAAGGTGGCTCGCTTAATCCAGTTTTAGTGCTGCCATATTGCAACAAAACATTATGAAAAAATTTGTTAAAATACCCGAAGATATGTAGAACGAATTCCACCAAACGAAATTTTAATTTTATGAACTGGGTATCTAAAAAAATGTCAAAATTCACCTTTTCGGACCCTAGACTGGCAGTCTCATGTAGGTAGTACATATGCAAGGCATCTCTCTTATCTCTGCCACCCAAAATATCAACTCGATAATTATCGACGTCCCAAAAAAATGTTCCAGACAAAAGTTTTACGGTGTGAAGGGGTCCATCAAATGTGATCAATTTTTTTTATCTCGCTGGAGGCGCTGACGCACAGTGAAGGTCACCTTCACTTTTTCAAATGGTGTGGTACATTTTTTCAACCATTTTGTGGAACACCTCGAGCCGCATTGAAAACAATAGCGGGTCAAAGAAGGTCAAGGTCATTCAAGGTCACCTATTTAAATGAAATACAAATCTAAATCTAAATACTTTAAGTAATAACTAATCTAATAAATAATAAATAATAAATAGAATCTAGTAAATAATAAATCTAAATAATAACATAGATTTGCATCATCGACACTGACCTTGAATGACCTTGAACGACTTGGACCCCCTAATGTTTTTTATGCGGCTTGACGTGCTCCACGAGATAGTTGGAAAAGAAATGTACCATTTCATTTAAAAAGTAAAGGTGACCTTCACTGTGCGCCAGCACCTCCACCGAAATGAAAAAAAATTGGTCGCATTTGATGCCCCCTTCACACCGTACAACTTTTGTCTGGAACATTTTTGTGTGACGTTGACAATTACCGAGATATTTCGGGTGGCAGATTTAAGAGGGACACCCTGTATATGCAAGTGCCGTGCTTTTTAGGACATGATGGAAGCATGTTAAGTATCCCCAAACGAATTTCCCAAACCAAAATATCCCTCCTGGAACAAAACCAGCTAAATAGGCGTATTATCCCATTCCAACCAAAGTGACTTTCACGCGACCATCAATTTTTTTCCTTTCTCCCTCGTTTTTTAAATCTGTTTGTTCTCATTCGTTTCGACCATACGGCGAACGAGTGGTCGCGCCAAAGTGCATTCGAAACGATTACGGCCTTTTGTATACGATTTGCAGCCCGTAGTTTCCATACGCGATTATCCAATGCACGTATAGGTCGTTTCGACGAACAATAAACTGTGTATCGGCTTTTCATCGAGATTGAGAGACGTTGGTTGACCGCGTCGTTCGCCGGGTGCATTTATGTCTTCGTATTTATATATATTGGGTGGCACAAATTTAAGCTCAATTTTTTTTCCTCTTTTTTACCATCCAATTATCTACTTTAAAAGGGAAAAAAAATTGTCGCGAAAGCTGTGCCCGGTCAACAAATATTTAGAGATCGCTCAAGCCTCCCAAAAACTCAAATTTCCATTAAAAAGTCGATTTTTTTTCGTTCACTTTTCACCGATCAACTTCACGCTTTAGAATGTTTAAATTAAGCTCGCGAAAGTTCTAGCCGG
>OY723385.1:70658900-70694850 GCA_963210295.1 Ophion ellenae | reverse complement strand
TTAGTATTGATATTGTTACTTTTCGCAATTCTTCTAATTATTGTTGTTTTGAGTTAATGATCACTCGTGTTATTATTGAAAACTTTCATTATTATTATCATCCTCTACCTGAGTTTTGGTTTGGTTGATGATAATTATACTTATCATTTGGGTCAACAATAACAGTAGCGATAATTTCTTATTATTGTTCTGTCATTATTATTATTATTTTTATCAATATGAATCTTCTATCAATATTATTACTATTATTATTATCGAATTTCCCTTTTAAATATTGACATCCTGCACGAGGGGAAAATAAAGGGAAGGGCATGCGACCGCGGAGGGATGGACGATAGCAGGGGACGACAGTAACAATATATAACAGGAACCTGAACGAGATCGAAGAGGAATTAGAAGGATATTTGAGGAGATAGAAGAGCAGGGGGAGGGCATGGCAATAATGGTAGACTTCGATGCAAGTATCGGGGAGGAACAGTTAGAATCAATAGCCACAGACGAACAAGGCAACAAGAGAAGATCAAAGGACACAACAATTAATGCAGAGGGAACCAAATTGTCAAACTTTTGTCGAAGGAATGGGCTGGAGGTTACGAATGGAAGATGGCAAGGGCCAGAGGAACTCAACATACGTTGGCAATCAGGGGGAAGGAGGATCGGTAGTTGGCCACGTATTGGTAAATATGCATGCGGAACGACCGGTTAGGAAATTAAGGATAAAACAGAGAGCGAAATCGGATCACCTCCCAATCGCTTTAACGATGTTGAGGAGTGAACCTCGACAGGAAGAAGAGAGTCATATGAAAAGTAGGAATGGAAAAAGGATATTGTGGAAAGACGAGCTAGGAGAGCGGTGCGCAGAAAAGTTTCGAGAGATATGGAGAACAGAAGAAAAAAGAGAGAAGTGAGAGACAGATGGGACACTCTGGTGGAGACAATGAGGGAAGCGGCGGAAGACGTAAGAATGTATGGGGCATCGTGAGAGAGAAGAGAAAGATTTGAGTAGGAAAGTCAAAGAACGAAAGGATTTGCAAGAGATCCAAAGAATAGTTGGAAAGAACAGGGGAGGTGGTGAGGGAAAGACATTGGGAGGCGAGAAGGGCTCTGAAGAAAGTCAAGAAGGAGGAGAGAAAGAACCGCTTATACGAAAAATAGGAGTCAGTAAACAAGGGCAAGAACCCGACAGAGTTATGGAGAGCATTAAGCCGTTTTCCTAAACGGCCTCAATGCTCTCCGCAACTCCATACCTTTAATGCAGTGAAAAGTAAGCGCCAAATATCGGAGGAGAAATGGATCATCCACTTTCGAGGGTTGCTGGGTAGTAGAGGGAACGGGGAAGAGGCGGACGTCGACAGAAGGGCCGAGAATACAGGGGTAAAAAGTGAAGAGAGAACTAACAAGATGGGGCAAGGAGAGACTGATGAAGGGAACAAGCAAATACAGATGTAGGCCAACAGAAGTAGAACCACTACTAAACATCGAGAAAGGGAAGGCAGCAGAGCAAGGCGTACTGGTGACGGAACTTTTCCGATGGCTACCGAAAGGGGGAAAGCAAGAGCTGGGCCCAATAACTAAGGAATCATAGAGAGACATAGCAGGAGACATAGCAATGGCAAGCAACTACAGAGGTATCACGATGATGGATGTGGGATGAAAGATGTTGACGAACATAGCGAACAAACGGCTAAGGTACATGATAATAGAAGGACAAATATTGTTAACCCGCCTATGTTTGGAAAATATGCCGATCTGTATTTGGAAAATGGAAGCAGGATGCAAGGGAATAGGGATTGCGCTGAAAAAAGAGCGGTGGATTATTTAGGAAAGATCATGGGAATGGAAGAGGAGAGTTGGCCCAATAAATGTCTAAGGTCTTCCCTGCCATTGCCATTGTGGTGCGCCATTGCTATTGCTTGATCATTGCCATTGTCATTGTGGTGTGACATTACTATTGCCTGGCCATTGCCATTGCCTTTGTGGTGTGACATTGCTATTGCCTGGACATTGCCATTGCCTTTGTGGTGTTTCATTGCTATTGCCGGGCCATTGCCATTGCCATTTGTGGTGTGTCATTGCTATTGCCTGGCCATTACCATTGTCTTTGTGGTGTGACATTACTTTTGCCTGGCCATTGCCATTGTGGTGTGTCATTGCTATTGCCTGGCCATTGCCATTGTGGTGTGCCATTGCTATTGCCTGGCCATTTCCATTACCTTTGTGGTGTAACATTGCTATTGCCTGGCCATTTGCATGGTTGGAGGGGGGCACTAGGGGGCACACTGAGGTACAGGAACAAGGCGGAATGGAAAATGCTGATAGGAAGGGCAGTGCAAGACATGACAGATCAGGAAAGACAGAGAAATGGGAGAAAATTGAGAGATCAGGATACTGCATAGAATATAAAGACAGGAAGAAAGAGATGGTGTTGGAGGAGTTCTGGAGGAAAGGAACTATGAGGCGAGAAATCAGATAAATATGGGCAAGGTGTGGGAGTGTGAGGAAGGGGAAGAACAAGGGTTTCGGGAACACGAGATGCAGAGTGTGCAGTAAGAAAGAATACATTTGGGAATGTGTGGAGGCAAGAACACAAATGGAGGATGAAGTGATGAGGAAACCCCAACGATGGGCGGAACAACAGGACGGCGAGGTAGCAACGGAATCGATCAGGGCACTATGAGGGAAGGAAGTAGTTGAAGAAATATGTGATGTAGTGAGATTGAGAAGCAAAGAAATGAGTAGAGGGTCGAGGGCAAGAAAACTGATTATGAAGAATTATTGAATAAGAATAGGGATGAGCGGAACCATGGAAACTGAAGAGATGTAAAAAGCAAATAGACCGTTGTGAAGGATGCTATAATGTGAAAAGAAAATTGAAGAACATAGCGGCCGCTGTAAAAATTCGCAGGGGTGTACATGTGGAATAAAGTCGTACTTAACAGGTGGCTCGTGGCCGGAAAAAAGAAGAATTTTCGTACACATTTTCTGGCGAAACGTAGACAGGTTTTCAATTGTTTTTTTTGTTATATTAAAAAGCATCATTTTAAGTATCTTTTACAATTTTGGTATTGATAAATATTTATAAATGAGCCAGTAAATATCTATAAACAAATTATCTGAAAAAACAAAATCAAACGCGTTTCGTTTTTGTATCAAAGTACATAGAGCTCGGACGGAGAATTCAATAAAATATTGATTTTTGAAAAAGTGATCGCAATCCAAAGTGAAAGTATCAATTTTCGGTGAAAAAACGCTCCATTTTCATTGATAAACAAAACACTATACTTCGAGGGAAAAAAAAAATTCTTCGTTCGAGCGCTATTTTTTAATGTGTAAAAGAAGGTTGTGAAAATTTGAAGTTGACCGGTGCAGTGATTTTTGCGATATAGTGGTCACCGATTTTGAAAAAGTAATTTTGGGAAAAACCCTTTTAAAGTTTGCTGGTTAACGGAAACAACTCATCAACGCCCATAACTCCTATAATTTTTTAGAGAACATTTTGAAAACGTTATATTTTGAGAATCCGTCGAAAAACAAATATCGACATTTTCGAAAATGTCAACGAGGTGTAAGCCTATTAATTATTCACAACCTAAGCTCTCCGATAACCCAGTGCACCAATGTATTTTTTTTTATTCGCACCAACGTTTCCTCAAATAAGCTTTAAAAAGAACGTTTATAGAGCTATCGCTTTATTAAGGATTTTAATCGTCCCCATCACGATTCAGGATTCGATGATCGAGACGTACAAGAAAATGTGGCGTTTCATGGAGAACAAGAAGGTTTTCGTGCCAACCTACGAGGAAGGTATCCAAAGAGTGCTGCAGGGAAATTACGCGTTCCTGATGGAATCCACGATGCTCGATTACATCGTCCAGAGGGATTGTAACCTTACGCAAATTGGCGGGCTCTTGGACACCAAGGGCTATGGGATAGCGACGCCCATGGGTAAGCACGTGAAATTTCATGAATCGCAACATGAATGCGATGCAATGCTGCGTGCATCGTGTCGAGTCTTTTTCACTCGGTTAACCCTACGGTGACACACTGGGCCATTTTGACCCGGACGAAATTGAAATAAAATGCTCACATTCCCAAAAGTGAAGATTTTCAATCATTTTTTCCAACAACTCAATTTCATACTTTCCGAACTTCAATTATGCAGACATATCAAGAAGTGTTTCAAGTGTATCCCTGATTTTTTTTTCAATAAAAACCTACTAGAGGGTTGTTAACGGCAGGTGGATGAAGTCCGGGTCGAATTGACCCAGTGTGTCGAGATCGTGGCCGAATATAGGGGAGACTGAGGACACTTGAACCCCCTTTTTTGTTTTTCACCCCAAATTCCCTTACTTAATAGAATATTCCAAATGTCTTGGTACTGAAAGATGTGGAATTTCATTGGGAATAATCAGTATAATCATTTAATATAAAACTAATATTATTATTATTATAAGTATTATAATACTAAGGTTAGTTTAGAAATGTTGTAAATATCCCACCAAAACCAGAGGAAGAAAAAGGTATCAAGTGTCCCATATATAGGGGTGCTTGGAACCCCCCCCCCCCCCCCCCCTCCCCCGTATGAATGGCTTGATCCGGGGGAGCATGTCTACTATATATAGGGGACACATTACCATTACCATTATCTATATGTTCAGGATAATCAATGTAGATATGCAACAAAAAATGTTGAAATTGTTATCTCATAAGTCACACTGGGTCAGTTTGACCCAGTGTGACAAGCCTATCATCAGTCGGATTATAAAATGTTCCAGTGTGACAAGCCTATCATCAGTCGGATTATAAAATGTCCCAGTGTGACAAGCCTATCATCAGTCGGATTATAAAATGTCCCAGTGTGACAAGCCTATTATCAGATCTAGTGTGACAAGCCTATTATCAGTCGGATTACCATGACGAAATCCATGAACATACTTTAAATATTGCATAATGTGTCCCAGTGTGACAAGCCTATCATCAGTCGGATTATAAAATGTCCCAGTGTGACAAGCCTATCATCAGACCTAGTGTGACAAGCCTATCATCAGTCGGATTATAAAACGTCCCAGTGTGACAAGCCTATCGTCAGTCGGATCATAAAATGTCCCAGTGTGACAAGCCTATTATCAGTCGGATTACCATGACAAAATCCATGAACATACTTTAAATATTGCATAATGCGCCCCAGTGTGACAAGCCTATCATCAGTCGGATTATAAAATGTCCCAGTGTGACAAGCCTATCATCAGACCTAGTGTGACAAGCCTATCATCAGTCGGATTATAAAATGTCCCAGTGTGACAAGCCTATTATCAGACCTGGTGTGACAAGCCTATTATCAGACCTAGTGCGACAAGCCTATTATCAGTCGGATAACCATGACGAAATTCATGAACATACTTTAAATATTGCACAATGTGTGCCAAAAATGATTATATCAAAGATCAGATGGCAACATGCAAAAAAGCCGTAAAGAGAAAAGTTGCAAAAGAACTTGGCGAGGCTGTGTCGGTTAGACTCGCAGTGACAACGAAGGGTTGAACTGACTTTTGTTAGGACTTCCATCATAGTCAAGTTACAGCCTGTTCTTAATCTGAATCACTAAATAATACCTCTTACTGCTTACATTAGCTCCCTTAAATGTTAAATCTACTCAAGTTGTTTTTTTTATTGCCATTTTATTGTAATTGTCTTTTATGAACTTCAAGTTGTTAGCTTTACTTATATCAACACAATCAACATTCGTAGCTAGCATCTATAGCAAAATCTGCTTAGTCAAAAACACATAGGTGTCTAATAAATTCAACATATTATTATTTATAATTCAACCAAATGTTCTGTTTCTATTGGATAATCTTAAACCTTTTAGGTATCATTATATCGTAAAGGTGGTCGAGTATTTTCTTTTCGTCTTAGATTAATGATCTTTCTCAAAGTTACCTATCTTTTCTTCATCTACTTTTCAATTTTGAACTTTCTCAATGAGTTCGGAAACTCAACGCTAATTATGCTCTTTGATGATGATTTTAGCTTTGGAGCAGGCAGTTTCTTCACAATTTGATATTTAGCGATTGCACTAATCTTGAATAGGCCACTTGAAACGTTTTGTGGGAGAAATTCTAAGAGAAAAGAAAAACAATAAATGAGGGACACTTGATCCGGGGGATCAGCTCTCCCATAAGAACGGGATCCAAGTGTCCCCTAACCAGGTTGCGATGAAAAAGTTATATTCAGAAAAAAGTATTTTTCTGTGCAAAACTGTAGACTACATGTATAATAACTTGTATTCCGAACTTTGAATGCTCCGACGGTTTGAAACTTCTAATTTTAATGTTCCAAAATGACAAGTTTCGTAAAGATCATGCATAAAATAGCTTCTTAATATAATTTTTTAATAATTTGTCGATTCATTGAAAATTTTGAAATTTTTAAAACTTCCATAGCCGAATTATTTTGATGGTGTTAAGATTTCCGGAGTTTTGGTCTTTCGGAGTTTTGATCTTTCGGGGTAGTATTCTATCGGAGTATAATCAAAATTAAGGTAATTCTTTAGACAAGTGACGTTTCTGAAAAATGAGCGTAACATCATTTTTTTACTATTTTTTCATTTATTGGGTTATAAATGATGATATTCAGTCGGCGAAGTTGTAATTCACCCCCGTATAAAAGTTATGGGGTTTTGAAGTTCGCGGAAACACGTGATGAAAGAAGGCATTTTTGAAAAAAAAAAATCAAAACTATTTTTGATCTTTTACTCGTAAAAAGTTTGTTAATCAAAAATTTCAGCATCCCCCGACTGCATATCATCATTTATCATTTATAACCTGATAAATGACATTTTATCGTAGGAATAGGACAATATTTTTCGGAAAAGTTACTAATCTAAAGAATTCCCAAAATGAAAACTTACGAAAAATCTGCCGCACCAAACACCAAGCCATCCGCCATTTGCAAAGCTGTCAATTCTGACAGACTACTTTATAAAATTTGTGGATACCATAGACACCCCGTGAAAAACGACGCAACCGACCCAACCTCGAGCCAGCGTCACGCCAATCACATTCTACGATTGGCCGATGAACGGCAGCACTACCGGCTTAGTGTTGCGCCACGGTAGGAGTGATCTCTTCGGCCCAACGCTGGCATGCACGGTTGGCCAATAGTAGGCTTACCGGAAATCCTAACAGTTGGCCGGGTATTGGCCCAACATTGGGCTAAAGAGATTACCATCATTGGCTGACGGTTGGCGTGATCACCGGCCCATAGTAGGGCTAAGGTCGGCTTCATATTATTGGCGCAAAATTCGGGCTAGTGTTGGCCCAGTGTAGGGCTGTCAAAACAACCCAATGCTTAGCCAACAATCGATCAGATTCACAAGTTTCTGTGCTCGATGATTGCTCATCGAAAGAATTATTAGATTCACTAACATCGTTATGCACAGTTACTTGTTCGTGGAATGTTTGCAAATTTGTTTCACTATCTACTTGTCTTTTTGTTTCGTTGCCTCTGATCCTAACGTGCTGTAAAGAGTCTTCTAATTTTTGTCGTCGTTTTAACACTCGACGTTTCTTGATACTATCATAATAACTCGCCATTTTTCTAATCTACCACAAAACTTTAGTATGAATCCATTTTATTTTTGATAAAGTGAATTTCAGATAACAGTAATTATGAGTTTTTATTATCAGAGGACGTAGAAAATTGCATGCAGCGATAATAAAAAAATATATAATAATAATATACGTGAAAAGGCATTCTTGTATATATGTATGGACTATACCGTTCGAAGCCAGTGTTGGGCCAGGATTGGCAATTCGTCAGTTTGCCATGCTAAAAATAAGCATTGGCAAAACCACGGTCAAACGATTGGCTCAGACTCAGGGCTCGCCCCGACAATTGGCCGACGGTCATTAATTAGTACTGGCCCAGGGTTGGCTCTTCGATGGTGTGCCGAGCTTCAATTCGAGACTGGCAAACCCATGATCAACCGATTGGCCCTTGTTCGGGGCCAACACTGGGACCCGATAGTTGGCTGACAGTTGGTAATCGATATTTGGCCCAAGGTTGGGTGTTCGTTGGTTTGCCATGCTTCAAATGAGCACTGGCAGAATCATGGCCAAATCATTGGCCCGTATAACGGACCAACACTGGGTATTAGGGGTTGGTGCTGAACATCATACCAAGCGTCGACCGCATCTTAAGCGCCGGCAAATTTTACACGGGACCTAGTGCTGCCAATTAAAAGTAATGCCATGTTCATAGAAGTTTTGTAGATGTCGTGTACCAAGTCTCCCATAAGAATCAAGTGTCCTCAGTTTCCCCTAAGTGTGTCAACGAAGTGTTAACATTGCTGCTCGCGTTATTCGCAGGTTCACTGTGGAGAGACAAGATATCCCTGGCGATCCTCGAGCTCCAGGAGAAAGGGGAGATCCAAATGTTGTACGACAAATGGTGGAAGACCCCCGGCGACACTTGCAAAAGAACGGACAAGGGCAAAGAGAGTAAAGCGAATGCTCTGGGTGCCGACAATATAGGTTGGTATCGTTGAGTTATAATTAACGGGGTAGTTTAAGGCGGTCCGTTAGTTTCTCGGCTGTTTTTTTACGGCCTTTTCAATAATTTTTTACGGGCAAAGCATCGAAATAATCAATCTCATTGTTTTTGCATAATCTTTATTAACATTTAAATAAGCTTTACAAATCTTTTGAAGTCAAAATATATAATAGAATAAAGGTTATAGTGGCCGACAGGAAGACATCAAGTAAAAGAGGTGCTTGACGGTGACCAAGATTGCGGCTGTTCTGCTTATCTGAAATCAAAAAAACCAAACGGCATTTTAATCTTCATATTTAAGACTAGCGATTGAACTAGAGTGAATTCTAAATTACAAAAATTGACTTCTTTATACACTTTTGAAAATTACATTCTATTTTTTACTCATTTTTTCTTAAGTTTTTCGCTCGTACAAAAGAAACTATCGAAGCAATCATGATAATCCTAGTTCAATCGCTGGCTTGTAACATATTAAAGATGCTGTATGAATTTGAACAAGATCGGTGCAGTAGTTTCTGAAATATCGTGGTCACCGTTTCGAAAAATGGTGTTTCGAGAAAAACGCGTTTGAAAGTTCGCGCATGTGATTTATACTAAAAATTTCATCTCACCGTCAATCTGCTATGCCTTGACCATACAATAGGCCTTCCTCTTCTTCTTGGAAGTCACGCAGAGCTGCTCCGTCTTCCCTTTTCGCGATTCGAGCCTGTTTTACAACATCACTCGTGCGCCTTTATGAACGGTCGATCCGAGAGCTATCACGCTGTTGAACATATCCTTTAGCTTGTGGGCCGATTTTCACTGCAATGGTTTCCAAGGTCTTCAGGATAGATTTGAATCCTTCGTTGAAGATTATGACAGCGAGAAACGTGGCGATTTCAACCACTTTTGGCCCAGAATGGAGGTGCTTCGGAGCAAAAGTCCAGATTAACGAATTGAGCGACTCGTTATTATTTTGAGTTTCCGCTCCCAGGCATCTGCTTAACAATTCTTCTTTGGATAAATCCTCATAAATTGGCTTTATAACTTTTTGAACTGCTTCAGAAAGAGGCGGTTTATTGTGTTTGAATTGCTCAACCTCTCCGAGAAGCTCATACCTGCTCCGTTCCAGGGCCGTAACTTGTGAACCACTTCGAATATCGAAAAATCCTTTGGCACACATTTTCTACACATGTTGCAGATGTGATTTATGAAAAAAAAAGTCGATTTTTTCGACCCGAGAAACTAGAGGCCTTAAGGCCTTAGGCCACAGCAACGGGTATAAAATCATGTGCGAATTTAACAATTTTTTTTTTCGTATGAAAAAGTGATTCACTCATAAAATTAATTACACATCCATTTAGTGTGAATATCAAGCTGTTAGAAATTATATATATTTTTTTTCGATGTAGAAAATGGCCGACCACCTATATTTTCTCTTGTTACCTTTTTTTTTTACCTAGAACAAAAAACAAAAATTCTCGTCAATCGACATTAGAATACCTAGAGAAGTACGTACGGAATTTAAAAAATACTGTTTTATTCAAAAGTGTAGGTATTTGAACTTGAGAAATGAATTTTCAGTGAAAAATTTCGTTATAACTGCTCATAAACTGCTCATAAAATGAAAAGCTTTCGATTAATCAGAAATTCCCTACGTACTTCTTTGCAAAATGCAATTAGGATCATAACTTTTAAATTTGAAGTAAATCGAGTGAAAATTGTTGAAGTTATTTGTCACGCCAATTGAAAAAAAGCTGTTTCGAGAAGTTTCGAGTAGTCGGCCATTTTTTACATCGAAAAAAATATATATATATTTTCTATCAGCTTGATATTCATACTTAATAGATGTGTAATTAATTTTATGAGTAAATCACTTTTTCCTACGAAAAAAATTGTTTTGTACACTTAAATATACTATTAAAGTATACCTAAAGTTTGATAATTGTAGAATAATTATTTCTTGCTTGAAAAAATCCCTCAATATTGCTTATTTTTTCCGATCTAAATGTATATCCCGCCTTAACGTATGGGCTTATATTACGCGCGTTTTCCGGGCTTCATAAAAAAAATTAATATATTTTTTTTTTGAATTTCCGTTTTTTAGTCTCTTTGTTGATATTTCAAAAGCTTACTACAAAAATGTTCTGCAAAAAAAAATTTGTATTCAGAAAGTTATGGGCCATCGAAGATGGCCGGTAAAAAGAAGGGTTGAAACGGTTGACATGATTCCAAAGTTCACATTAATCGGAAACAGAAATAAAACCAATTTTTTTTATCAATAAGAATGTCATCATGGCAGGTCCTGAAGATAAAAAAATTTAATGACGAGTGTCTGAAAAAAAAAAGTTAACGTTTAGACCTATTTTTTTCGAAGGTAAACATTTTTTTGAAACAATAATAATAATAATGTCCCAATGCCCGACGTAGAGACGATAGAGGGACATATACTGAAGGTCTGTACCAAATTTGAAGTCAATCGGTTGAATAGAACTTGAGGTTTTATGTCAACCAGGTTGGAAAAAGTAGTTCCAAGAAAAACCTGTTTAAAGCTTTGAGTTCAATTTACGTTATATTAATCGGTCATTCCTGCCTTGTAAAGTGCCCCTTCCTCGACTTCGAAATAATGATTTTCTGAAGCACGTTCTTCCCTGCCAGCAGTTCCAGCTTCCTCGAAAGCTTCTAAAGTTTGTAGTTCCGACCGGTCGATCCTATTCCGGTCTCGTTCGTGGACGTTAATCTTGCAATTTCGACATTTTCTCTTGATGATAAGTTCTCAAGAGTCTGTACCTTAAGAATATGCAAAAAAAAATCGATCTTCTTTATTTCTAGACTAGAATACTCCTTTAAGGCATGAGGCTGAATTAGAAGGTCCGAAAAATCGTTTTTTTATTGCTCAAATCGATAAACTATCCAAAAACATATTTACAAAGTTACAGAGGCAAATTGTAAGTATGTTCGAAGATACAAGCAAACCCAAACAAACCCAAACAAACCCAAAAGCAGAGAAGCGATTGATATTTGGTATTGATATTTCCGCTTATTGAAAACTTCAAACCGCGTTTTTTCCAGTTTTCATTTTCACGATTTTTTTATATTGGCGGGCGGGATAGCAAAATAACTAAACGACCTATCGAATCAATCCAAAGTTTATTTCCTTCGGTATGAAAATCTCTTCTAAGTGAATTAAAAAAGCCGTTGAAACAGTCCTTAAATAATTTTTCCAGCACGTTAAAGTGTTTTTCTTAACACATTTTTTTTCAAACCAGAGAAAATGTATAATTTCACGATATTTTCAGTTTTTTCTTAATTCACCCGGAACAAAAATATATGACGATTGAAAATTTTATTGGTTTATTTGGCTCAGTCAAGAATTACGAGCTGCATCTTTCCCGCCGAGTGGGGACTGCAGTGGTAAGACGCCCATGGAATAGGCTGATAAATCTCCAGCCATTCATTGTTTCATGTTGAAACATTTTGTTTATACATTTCAAATATACATGAAAACATACCTCAATTTTTGCTGGGCTCACCTGTTTTTTCCCTCCTGTGAAAATTCGCGAAAAAACGCTTTTTTGGACCTCCTAATTCAGGCCTCGGGAGCCCGCCAAAAGATGAATACCAACCAGTTTTTATGTATAGCTAGTTGATAGAATGAAAATTTCGCTCAGTGGCGTTTGTTCTACATAACTTCAAGTATTGTTCTCCTTTAATTTTTCAACTTCAACAAAAATTCAAAATAATCCGAGTTCTAGATAAGATTTGCCTTCGAAGTACGTAGGAAAATCGATTTCCGATAATGAAAAATAGTGCATGTTTGATCAAAAGAAATAGATTTGGGTGAAGAAACTCGGCGAAAATAATTTTTTCGGAAAGAATTTTCATGCTATAAAAAAGAATTCCCTTCGTTCATTGATGCGAAATGTTGTTACGAGATCGTGAAAAAAAAATGTCAAGTCGGTGAAGAATGGACAATTTGATGTTGTCGGCTGCAGGGGACTATCAGGCAAAAGTGACTCGCTTCGTCCAGCTCCAGCGCCGCCATTTTATTACAAAATCATGTGAAAAAATTTGAAGAGGTACTTGAAGACATGTACCAAAAAGGCCACCGAATGGAATTTTTATTCTATCAACTGGGTGTCCATAAAAAATTGTCGAACTTCACCCTTTTCCGGGCACCAGGCTGCTTTAATTTCTGGGCAAACGTCCGTTTTTTTTATTTCATTTCCGATATATGTCCGCTCGTACTAGCTTTCGCGATCCCATTCCCTTTGTACTTTTCTTCAGGAAAATGAAAAACCTTTTCATTTTTTATTTTTTAAGGTGGCGTCTTCGTGGTTCTTCTCTGCGGCTTAGCCTTCGCCGTCCTAATCGCCATCTTCGAATTTTGCTACAACTCCAAACGAAATTCACATTCCGAGCGCGTAAGTTGCCCACGAAGACGCATAAATATAATTCTCTTCGCGATCTTATCTGTGCAATTCCTTTGGCTTTTATATTTACGGTTTTTCTCGTTTTTTTTCTGGTGAATGCATGGAATTTTGTGTCGAAAAAAAAAACAATGCACGCTGTAGCGAGAACTC
This sequence comes from Ophion ellenae, assembly GCA_963210295.1. Taxonomy (NCBI): domain Eukaryota; kingdom Metazoa; phylum Arthropoda; class Insecta; order Hymenoptera; family Ichneumonidae; genus Ophion; species Ophion ellenae. The sequence continues at coordinate 70,681,735 of OY723385.1, read as the reverse complement.
ATCGACTGAAAATTGCCAAGTTTTTACACTGCCAAAGTGTCTGGACTCGTGGATCGATCGAGACGTAAGACGTGGATTGTGTAACAGATGTTCGTTGATGGTGACCAGGTAGACCTACTGACCCAATGTTCATTTAGTTCCAGAGATACTTTTTTTTCGTAGCTTTATTTTTTGCATTTTTGCACGAATTTTGACGTATTTAATTCAAGTGTCCCGCAGATAAAGAAATTTTGGTCCAAAATTAATGAGTAAAATTAATGAGTCACTTTATTTTTTATTAATTGAATTAGTTAAATTAAATTGATTTAATCAAGTTTTATTGAATTTAAATTTTGAATTCGAATTTAAAATGGAATTAAAATTAAACTTTATTGAATTTAATATTGTGGAATTTAATTTATTGAATTTAAATTTATTAAATTAAATTTTGGAGGTTTTCTTATTATTGAGTGGCTTTTCTGATACGTCAATTGAAAAATTGTCAGTGAGAATGTATATAGCCATGTAATTATTATTTTATTTATTATTTACTTTTAAAAACTTCCAACTATGATAATTATAAATAATGTAAAAATATTGTAATAACATTATAAAAATTGTAAATTTGTAAACAAATTTGAGAAAATATTATCAAGAATGTAAAGAATATAGTTCGCACGTTTTTATTTTTCTCAAATAGTGTTGAGATACGACGAGGATTTTTATAATCCCCTATATTTTGGCAGTACTGAAAAAAATTGTACTTGACACACTTCATTTTAATCTAACTCTTTACAAAAATCGTCATAACTCGGTCAATTTTTTTGAATTTTTACAAAATCTTTATTGCAAATAAAGGAAAATCCCTTGACTATAAAACTACGGAATAAAAAAAAACGTATTTTTAACATTTCATGCTTACGCATGCCTCGAAATTATTATTATTTACTGATTGAGGTTTGTCAGGGTTTGTTTTAAAGCCCCGGACACAAAGTAATGATACCAAAGACTCTATCATTTTTAATTGAGAATTATCGAGATTGACGTTCGTTGCTCGAATGCCATATTAATTAATGGCTGTTGAGTTATATACTGATTCGATTGAATTGCTATTAAACGCTTGGCTGATTTCTGTTTTGTAGAATTGCATATCAGAATGTATATAGCACTATAATAATTATAAAAAATGTAGATCCTCTCACACATATTGTCCCCGTATTTCTATTGCTCGCGGAGAATTTCCTTCGGTCCTTCATTTTTCCACAGGTCAATCAAATTCCAAACAAATTCGGCTCGATGTATTTAATTTTCATATAAAAAAAATAAAGTTATACTTTCTACAATTTCATTTTTTAATGAAGGATTACTGAAATTGCGTTTGATTTTTTCGAAAATTTGTCCCTGTATTTCTATTATTTTCGTAGGATTTTTTCAGTACTTTTATCTTTCCCCATAGCCAAAAAATTTCGACTCGATGTATGTAGTTTCGGTGTATCGAAAAGAAAATTATACTTCCTGAGTCTTTTTGTGAGTTCAGGATTATCAAAGTTGCACTTGATTTTTCAATTACGAAATTACTTGAACGGCTATCGAATTATTGAGTTCCTTTTCTGATCAATCGAGTAAATAATTCTATATAAAAATGACATACAGCCCGACAATAATTATACAACAATATATAATTATTAGAAAATATGTAGACGTGGTGCAGATAAAGAAATTTTAGTCCAAAATTAATGAGTAAAATTAACGAGTCGCTTTATTTCTCATTAATTAAATTAATTAAGCCCGACAATATTTATAAATTAATATACAATTATTATAAAATATGTAGACCTGGTGCACTTTTCAACATCTAGTAATTGTTAAAAACTCAATCATGGAAAATTTGCCGCTCCTTAACGTATAACAATTGTCAAATACTTAACAACAGAGGCAATCAAATATTCGTAATTTCACGATACTTTTAAATATTTGTAATTTTACGATACTTTCAAATATTTGTGATTTTACGATACTATCAAATATTTGTAAATTTGAGATTAAAAAATGTAAATTCTCGACAAAAGTGATAAATGATAATCTGACAAATCGGGTGGCGGTGTTTAGCAAAGGCAAGCCACGCCCGCACCACCCCCGACCTGTTCGAGTTCGCTTCAGGGCATACCGCAAACCTTGCACCAACAAAGTCAGCAGCAACAAGAATCTTTGTGCTCGGAAATGGCACGGGAATTGTGCCGTGCTCTGCGCTGTCGAGCTTTGACCAGGAGGCGAGAGGCGTGCGAAAAATGTTCGACTCACGTTGTTGGCTATTCGTTGGACAACCCTACGGCAACCCCTTTCAACGGGATACGATCTCAGGTGAGACATTCGACATTTGTTTCACGCCAGCTGGGACAAGGAGAAACAAGCAGCTTTTTCCGACCCCAAATACAGATACACCCCCATGGACATTTACGTATGTAAAATATATGCTACATATATATATATATATATATATATATATATATATATATATATATATATATGTGTGTGTGTGTATGTATATATATATATATATATATATATATATATATATCGAAATATATCGAAAATATATAAATATATCGAAATATATGGGTCATATATGCGTCATATATTTGGTGCATATATACTGAATATATACGTATTATTCTATTTTTCGTCACCATATATGCGACCGATATATATATATATATATATATATCGGTCGCATATATGGTGACGAAAAATAGAATAATACGTATATATTCGGTATATATGCACCAAATATATGACGCATATATGCCTCATATATGCATCATATATAGTGTTTATACGTAGCATATATGTTTTGGTCAGAAAAATATATCGAAAATATATGGGTCATATATGCGTCATATATTTGGTGCATATATACTGAATATATACGTATTATTCTATTTTTCGTCACCATATATGCGACCGATATATATATATATATATATATATCGGTCGCATATATGGTGACGAAAAATAGAATAATACGTATATATTCGGTATATATGCACCAAATATATGACGCATATATGACCCATATATTTTCGATATATTTTTCTGACCAAAACATATATGCTACGTATAAACACTATATATGATGCATATATGAGGCATATACGACGCATATATTTTCGATATATTTTCAATATATTTTTTTGTCAGAAAAATATATCAAAAATGTATGCGTCATACATGACTCATATATGTGTCATTTATGCGCCATATATGACGCATACATTTTTGATACGTATTCCTGACAAAAAATATATGCTGTGTATAAACACTATTACAGTTAAACTTAATAAAACTTAAAACTTAAACTTAAAAAAACTTAACTTACAGTTAAAGTACGCTATTACATATAAACACTATATACAGATGTGCTACGCATATCTGTATATATGTGGCATATATGTACCATTTATGCAGTAAATATGTGGTATGTACGCAGTGTGTATGCAACAGATATGCTAAATATATGTGGTATATATGCAGGGTAAATGCTACATATATCATTGATATATGATACATTGATACACAGTAATACCACGCATATACATCTCATATATAAAAACGTGACGAAAATTAGAATTTGGCACATATATGCAACATATATTTTCAGTATATGGCATACATTTCACGTATATTACAATTATTAATCAAATAAAATTTGCAGTATATTTTTGCGTATATAAATTTCCATGGGGGCACCGAGACAAAAAGTCCATGGTATTTACAACAAGCGCCTATGGCAAATGAGGGGATGGAAAATTCATTATAGTTTATTGACACCGCAATCATAATATGGCGAACATCAATATAAACGAAAAGTACACCTAAACATGCGATTTGGGTGGCGTGTTTGACTATCTATTATCCCCGAAATGATTATTCACTATTGTAAAAGGCTTGACAGTATAGATATGGTTAATTCGGTGCTATAGAAAAATCGGCGTATAAACACTAAGGTGTACACTGTACGTTAGGTTTTGTTCAGTCAAACTTCTACTATTAATTTCAAGTATTTACAATTCGTATGGTTAACAGTAAGGTTAATTCGGTGAAAAAAGGCATGTTTTTAAGAAATTTTTTTGGCGATACAGATAGTGTTACTTTATTCAGTCAATTTCCATATAATATTGCAACATTTGAACAAAACTTTCCTAAATTTTCATTGCAAAATATTGAAAATTGAGCGAGTGACAGTGAATCTCCGAAGGGGTCCGAAAGAAGTTGTTTTGCGGTGTACATCATGACTCGCAACAGAATCATCTGAAACAAAAAAATTAAAATGCATTTTTTGAAGATGTTTCTCGAGGTAACCACGGGAGGATTTTTTTTTTCGATTTTTTGAGTTTCCGTAGCACTTGGGAGCCAAAAACCGATTTTCGATAGAAAAATCGGCTAATTTGTTGTAAAATTAATAATTATCGAAAAAAAAAACAAAAAAGCTCGAGACAATACCTGGTGAGTTATGTGAAGAAATACTGTGCAAAATTTCAAAACGATTGGTCCAGTGAATTTTGAGTTATTGCGTACACGGACTTCAAACATGACAAGTTTCAGAAAAACGCTTAAGGCGTCACCCCCACTTGTAGCGCAAAAAAAAGGCCTTTTTCATGAATTTTTTTCAAGAAAACTACAATACTTTTTTAATCGATCAATATACCATCTTAAAGAACACATCTTGAAGAACTATCAGTAATTTTTTTATTGAAAAATATTACATTGTTTAGTGGTAAATGGCCGTCAATGAAATAATGTTTTTATGTACACGGTTTGCGGTGACCAACATTGCGGCGAAGTGGATCACCTGAAAAAAAAATGCGGTTGGATTTAGTCAAATATAAGTATAAACTATTCTTTAATCGAAGGATTTTTAAAAATACTCATTTTTCACAAAATGGCGGACAGTCAAAGTTAATGGTTGGATTTTAACGAAAAAAAACGGCCGTTTTTTGGCTATAAAACGGCCATTTTTTTCGAAAAAAAAATCGAACGATTAAAGACTACATTTTTATGTATTAAATAAGCCTACAAAATTTCAAGAAGATCGGTTCATTAGTGTTCGAGTAATTTTGGTCACCGACTCCAGAAATGCCATTTTGAGAAAAACGCGTTCAAAGTTTCAATTTCAATTTACACGAAGAAAATATTTTTTTTTGTAAACTTACATAGAGTCATCTATTCCGGGCCCGTTTTTATAAATTCCAGTCTATTATATGAACGTTGTGAATGCCAGGTATACGACCCTTTTCATCGAACAATGCATTGAAGGTCGGAGGGAGGGTCGAGCGCGCCAGACGGCAGACTAGCCGGTCGTTTACACAACGGATTCTGCTCTTTCTACGCTCATATCTCAGTCAATTTTGTTCGGATCGACTTGAAATTTTCAGGACATATTCTCAGATACTTATACTTCAAAAAAATGCAATAAAAAAAAATCGATTTTTTCAAAATCGCAAGTGGGGGCAACCCCTTAAAGATTTGCACACTGAAAAATTCAAAATAAAATTCGATAATTTTCTGATATTCACACAGAGTCGTCGATGCCAGGTCCGTAGAGCAAAAAGCTTCCATCAACATGATCTATAGCTTTTTTTTACATTTGTCTACGCAAAACTCTTCCTTCTTTACTGTCACTTCCTTCTCTGCTCTACTAATTCGCAACTCGTCAACTGTCGATCAGCTATAAAAACCCGGCCTGGAGCAACGGACGCTCAAATACTCATGAGTTCGTCAATTTAGCTCCGATCGACGTGAAATTTTGACACAATATTCTCGAGACATTATGCATTCATTTAATAAAATATTTTTAAAATGCAAAAAAAATTATTAATACCTTACTCCCCCTTAACGTTTTTCGAGTATAATTTGGTAGAAGACCTTATGAGAAGCGACGATTCGAAAAAAATTACAGTCAAGTTTACTTATAGCGAAGAGGTAAATCATTTGCAGTTCCAACAGCCGCAACTTAAGGGGAGGTACCTGAGTATACGGCGAGAGAAACAGGTAAACTTCGGGAATTTTTATCTCAACAACTAATGTTTCGATTGGATCCGGGTTTTTTTTATTGGAGAATATGTACATTGAGGTATGTTTAGGAATTTTTTCACATAAATTCGTTGACCGGAAGCGATTCAAACGCGATCATCTCGAAACATAGTTTTCAAAGTCGGTGCCAGATGTATCTCGAAAACGGCTTGTCCGATTTTGTCCAAATTTGGATACAATATTCTTCGATAGTTTTTCTCGTTCGCCACGTAGGGGTTTTTCATTTGATTGAACCATTTCTTTTTTATGCAATGTGTATGAAATCCAAAATCGCCGGAAATTGCGAACGAAAAACGAATGTTGAATTAAAACGGTCGCGATTCCGTCAAAAATGAAAATTTCCAAAAAAATCGTCCGTGACGAACGAGAAAAACTATCGAAGAATATTGTATCCAAATTTCGGCACCGGCTTCGAAAACTATGTTTCGAGACAATCGCGCTTCAATCGCTTCCAGTCAACGAATTTATTTTTAAAAATTCCTAAACATACCTCAACCTACATATTTTCCAATAAAAAAAACCCGGATCCAATCGAAACATTAGTTTTTGAGATAAAAATTCCCGAAATTTACCTGTTTTTCTCGCTGGTTACTCAGGTACCTCCCCTTAAGTTGCAGCCGCTGGAATTGCAAATGATTTGCGTCTTCGTTATAAGTAAACTTTACTGTAATTTATTTCGAATAGTCACTTTTCATAAGGTCCTCTAACAAATTATACTCGAAAAACGTTAATGTTAACCACATGAATTGCACAAACTTTAAAAGAATAGTAGAAGTTTGACTGAACAAAACTTAATAGTTTTAAGAGGGAATGACACCTCATCGCGGTCGGTATGGTAGAACAATTATAGATTCCCAAAAATCTCTGAAACGGCTCTTCAGATCCCGTCGAAACTTTGCCAAACGACGTCAAATAGATAGACGAACAGCTGTCTTCCCCTCAAATTTTCTGAATTTGAGAAAAAAAATGTAGATTGGCTTATGATAAGCCAATCTAGTTTTTTTTTCTCAAATTCAGAAAATTTGAGGGGAAGACAGCTGTTCGTCTATCTATTTGACGTCGTTTGGCAAAGTTTCGACGGGATCTGAAGAGCCGTTTCAGAGATTTTTGGGAATCTATAATTGTTCTACCATACCGACCGCGATGAGGTGCCATTCCCTCTTAAGGGGTCTCCTCACTTTAGAAGCTAAAACAAAGATAATTTCATGACATTTTTTGATAGGTTTATATTATAGATATTGATATATGAGTTGTTACACTTAATAAATCCACTTTCGAAATACATTTAAAAAACATTTTCATGTATTTACGTAACCCAAACAAATTTCACACGCGTTTTTCTCGAAGCAACGTTTTTCGACGGCTTGTTGATAAAGTCTTCGAAACTACCGAACCGATCCTTATGAAAATTAAATCACATGTTTTTAACAACTATATCTATAGCGCATATCAAGATTTTTTTTTAATTTTGATATTTACTTTTTTTTTTTGCCAAAAACGGTGAAAAAACACGTTTGTCTTTTCGAAAAATGTCCGCCATTTTGTTATTTTTCCATATATAAAAAATCGTATGATATGCGCTATAGCCATTAACATACTAAATCTAAAACCGTTTGAATTTTTTGTTTCGGATGATCCATCTCCGAGATTTCATCAACAGCGCAGACCTGCAATTTTTTTAGGACATTTTTTTAACTACCATTTTCGTCTCCAAATAGTGACTTAAATAAATATATTTTTTTAAATGTATTTCGAAAGTGTATTTATTAAGAGTAACAACTTTTATATCAATATCTAAAATATATACATTAGACTGGCCCAAGACATTGTTATTTTAAATTTAAGTTTTTGTTGAAAATGTCGTTGAGAATGAAAAAAAAATGAGTGCTGACCAAATTTTAGCCCTTTATATCAATACTTAGATGTCCCTCGTCGCGATTTACTATTTCTCAATCATTTAACATGGTAAACGTTTTGTTTGCCGCTTCTCAGCTTTATAACTTGCCTACGGGTGGATACACGCAAATGCCCAAAACATTGTTTTATAGGAAATTTAACGCTCTACAAAAAAGGTCCTCTGCCTTCATGCGATGAATTCACTCCTTCGAATTTTATTCAACGTCAAAGTTGAATCTATGATAAATTTCATGATTTTGTGAGATTTTTGAACTTTTACAACGAAATTATTGATTTTTTTTTGTTTTTTTTTCTGATTCATCTTAAAAAGTATTGTATCCTTTTTAAATTATTTCCCAGATAGTTTCTAAAATTTCTAATAGATTTAAATTTATTGTTATTTAAAAGTACATTAGTACAAAAATCTATTCTCAAACCGGATTAAATTTCCACAGCATCATAAATAAGTATCTAGGGAATAATTTAAAAAGCATACAATACTTTTCAAGATGAATGAGAAAAACAACAAAAAAATCAATAATTTTGTCACAAAAGTCCAAAAATCTCACAAAATCATGAATTTTATCATCAATTCAACTATAATGTTGAATAAAATTTGGAAACGTGAATTTATCGTATGAAAGCTAAGCACCTTTTTTGTAGAGCGTTAAATTTTCTACGAACAATATTTTTTGGCGTTTCCGTGTGTTTACCCGTAGGCGAGTTATAAAGCTCAGCAGCGGCAAACAAAACTTGTACCATGTTAAATATTAAGGGGTTACCCCCACTTGCGATTTTGAAAAAATCGATTTTTTTTATTGCATGTTTTTGAAGTATAAGTATCTGAGAATATGTCCTGAAAATTTCAAGTCGATTCCAACAAAATTGACTGAGATATGAGCGTTGAAAGAGAAGAATCCGCGTTGAAAGAGCGTTGAAAGAGAAACTTTAAACGCGTTTTTCTCAAAATGGCATTTCTGAAGTCGGCGACCAAGATTACTCGAACACTAATGAACCGATCTTCTTGAAATTTTGCAGGCTTATTTAATACATAAAAATGTAGTCTTTAATCGTTCGATTTTTTTTTTCGAAAAAAAAATGGCCGTTTTATAGCCAAAAAACGGCCGTTTTTTTTTCGTTAAAATCGAACCATTAACTTTGACTGTCCGCCATTTTGTGAAAAATGAATATTTTTTACAATCCTTCGATTAAAGACTAGTTTATACTCATATTTGACTAAATCCATCCGCATTTTTTTCTTCAGATGATCCACTTCACCGCAATGTTGGTCACCGCAAACCGTGTATATAAAAACATTATTTCATTGACGGCCATTTGCCACTAAACAATGTAATATTTTTCAATAAAAAAATTACTGAAAGTTCTTCAAGATGTGTTCTTTAAGATGGTATATAGATCGATTAAAAAAGTTTTGTAGTTTTCTTAAAAAAAATTCATGAAAAAGGCCTTAATATAAAGGGCTAAAATTTGGTCAGCACTCATTTTTTTCTCATTCTCAGCAACGTTTTCAACAAAAATTTAAAAAAATAGGATTTCATTTTTTTTTTGGCCAGACCAATAAACATATAAAAAAATGCATGACAATAGCCTTTCTTTATCGTCTAAAGTGAAAAGACCCCTTAATGGTTTTACGAACTACGCGTGTCGTACAAACGTTTACATAGTATGTTTGTTGCATTGCCAAAATGGGATATCAGCTCAACACTTTTTCTTGCGTGTCATATCTCCGCCATTTTTTAAGATAAATCAAATAAAAAAATACCACGTTGCAGGCAAAAGTAGTAATAAAACATTCCCAAAGTCTCAAAAATGGTAAAGAAAAATTTCCTTTGAAAAAAAATCATGAAAATCAGGAAAAATTTTCTTCGCCTAAAGGTACCCTTCAAGTGATGCCAGGGCTGGTCCTGTCTCAATATATTACAGATCGCAAAGCACAGGCTCGAGAGATTTCATACTCATGTAAAATTAAACTTTATCGCATGACGATTTTTCCGACACAAAAATAAGTGTATTTTATTATCACAGTGAAAGTCTCTTTTGAAAATCTCTTTCCGATATAAAAATAAGTGTACCACATTATCACAGTGAAATTCTCTTTTGGCTAGCTGCTGTGCGCTACCCTAACCGTATTTTCTCCGATTTCAGAGGAGCAGCTTAGGCGTACCCGCGGAAATTCCCGCACACATTCACATGCATCATCACGCTGCCCCCCACGATTACGAGGGAAACTGAGGACTACCCTAGAATTTTATTCACCATTGATCGAACTCGAGAATTTTGATGAAAAAAAAAAACTCACAAAATAAGCCAAGAATACGAATCAAAGGCTCGATTAAAAACAATATATATATCGGCACGTCCTTGCGTCAATCTCGCAAAAAAAACCCCTCTCCAGTAAATCCCAAAAATGATGAAAAATGAAAACAATTAAAATTCTGCAAAATGAATTACAGAATATAAATTGCTACAGCAATTGTTTTTTCCCGAATCATTCGGGCGAGTGAAACTTTAAAAAATTCAATATTTTCTTCTTATTTCGGAATCGATTCGAATGGAACACCCGAGCTGGAACAAGAATAAGAATAATATTAATAATAATAATAGTAATAATAATAATAAGATATCGATCCGTATTTGTCCGTCGTCTTCGATCGACTCGGCCAAGACTCGCAGTGCGGCGGAACCGTCCGCACTAGACAGACCCAAACAAACCCAAACGAGTTGTCCATCCAAAATGAATGCACACAATTCCGATTTCTCGTACACTCGCGCCAACTCGAAGCGTCCATCGCGAGAATCGTCACGTTCAATAATCGTCACGAAACAAAAGAAAACACACATATATATATATATATATATATATATATATATATATATATATATATATATATATATATATATATATATATATATATATATATATATATATATATATAATAATTGAAAATAGAATGTAACGCGTGTATGAATTACGGTGTGAACTTTAACGATACTGTAAATACGTCGCAGTTGGCTTGTGAGGAGTGCGACCATTGAACGAGTGTATAGACATTTAGGAACAATTATAAGTATTTCGTAGGGCCCAGTGGGCAATCGAACGAGCAATGTTTCATGTCGTTTTGTCTGTGTACACGATGGACTTAAGAATAAACGAATTCCTTTTCTGGATCGAAAATACAACGAAGAAGCAACGAATCGGAGCTGATTATTCTCGTTCCTCCTTAAGGGGGAGAAAAGCCTTTACAAAGTTCAAAAAATCGATTTTTTCCATTCATTTAGAAAGTATAATGTATTGAGAGTATGCTGGAAAATCGAAAAATGAAAACATGAAATATTTACGATGTTATAGCACATACCCGTGCAGAAATGTGACCGGGCATTTCCTACTTTGTGTCCGGCCCTGACCAGACTTTCCTTGTCTGATTTACCTGACGGGGCCCTCCCATGGAAAAAACCGGGAAGATCGCAAAATAGTTTTTTTTACGGCTTACCCTCTATGTTTGGAAATTACAATGTCTACACGGCCGGAATATTGACGTGTTCTGAAAAGTGGAGCCAGTTTTCGAGAACTAAAGAAAAGCTACTTTGCTTTTAACCTCATCAAAGATATTTATAATTGATTGGGATGAAACTAACGAATCTGCTGTAATTTTATTCATCATTAAGGGGAGATACCGGAATAAACGGCGAGAAAAACAGGTAAACTTCGGGAATTTTTATCTCAAAAACTAATGTTTCGATTGGATCCGGGTTTTTTTTGTTGGAATGTACATTGAGGTATTTTTAGAAATTTTTTAAAATAAATTCGTTTAGGAGGAATTCGTCGAAGGAGAAAAACTATCGAACAACATTGTATCCAAATTTGGACAAAATCGGACAAGCCGTTTTCGAGATACATCTGGCACCAACGTTGAAAACTATGTTTCAAGATATTCGCGTTTGAATCGCTTCCAGTCAACGAATTTATTTCAAAATAATCCTTAACATACCTCAATGTACGTATTTTCCATTAAAAAAACCCGGATCAAATCGATACATTAGTTTTGGAGATAAAAATTCCCGAAGTTTACCTGTTTTTCTCGCCGTTTATTCAGGTATCACGACTTAAGGCGTTACCCTTGTAGCGCAAAAAAGGCCTTTTTCATGAATTTTTTTAAAGGAAACTACAAAACTTTTTTTATCGATCAATATACCATCTTAAAGAACACATCTTGAAGAACTTTCAGTAATTTTTTTATTGAATAATATTACATGGTTTAGTGGCAAATGGCCGTCAATGAAATAATGTTTTTATATACACGGTTTGCGGTGACCAACATTGCGGCGAAGTGGATCATCTGAAAAAAAAAATGCGGATGGATTTAGTCAAATATAAGTATAAACTAGTCTTTAATCGAAGGATTTTAAAAAATATTCATTTTTCACAAAATGGCGGACAGTCAAAGTTAATGGTTCGATTTTAACGAGAAATCGGCCGTTTTTTGGCTATAAAACGGCCATTTTTTTTCGAAAAAAAAATCGAACGATTAAAGACTGCATTTTGTATGTATTAAATAAGCCTGCAAAATTTCAAGAAGATCGGTTCATTAGTGTTCGAGTAATCTTGGTCACCGACTTCAGAAATGCCATTTTGAGAAACACGCGCTTAAAGTTTCTCTTTCAACGCGGATTCTTCTCTTTCAACGCTCATATCTCAGCCAATTTTGTTCGGATCGACTTGAAATTTCCAGGACATATTCTCAGATACTTATACTTCAAAAAAATGCAATAAAAAAAATCGATTTTTTCAAAATCGCAAGTGGGGGTGACCCCTTAAAAGCATTCATTTCATCAATGATAATCGACGAGGATAACAATGGTTATCATAAATACCGGGACTACGATACCTAATTATTTGAGCATAAAGAATAGCCAAATTATTTTATGATGCGAAAAAGTTAAGCAGTCCATTCGTGGTTTTTGAACGCCTTGTCGCCATGTTGTGAAATATCAATGTTCTGGCCGGGAAGACATCACCTGAATGTATTTCGCCAACAATCCGCCAGGTGGTTACAAGCGAAGCGCTTTGCGTAAGCAAGTTACCATCGTACCTCATAAAGAGAACATCGTACGAGGATAAAAGTTCGTCCTGTGAGTTGTACCACGTACAGAAGTGCTATGCTCACAGCGTGCACTTACGCTTATGATTTTGCGATACTTGTGAAATAACCCTCTAGGCCTTCTTCGCTCGGATAGTGATCTGTGAATGTTTTTCTGTCTCTTTGCCTATCAGGAAATGCGAGCAAGCGTAAGTATACACTCATATACTACCTTAGCTAGTAGATAACCAACAAACAATATGTTGGCTAATAACTAAATTGAATACACTCCCGATTTTACCTCCTCAAGGATTCCAAAAACGCTGAAACGTCATTTATAATTTCCTCGTTTGTTCCTGGTTTTTTCCCGATCTATTCCCTAGAAATTTCCCGATCATTTACCGCTTGATCTCCGGCCCGTTCCTGTACAGTTCCCCAGAGGGAACGGTCGATCGGGACCTAGCCTTAGACCCGTTACATAGCGAACCTATTCCAGGGTGGAAGGCCCGACCAGAGCCTGATACTACCTAGGGAAGGCAGGTCAGGAGCAGTAATTTTCCTCGACTCAAATCTCTACACGGGTAGTCAAGAGCGCGCCGGGACTGCATGCTGTGAATAGGTACTCGGGGCGTCATTCTAGAATTAAATGCTTATGGTGACATATTGATTGTTATAAAAAGTGAGTTTATCGACCACGTAGGAAAGAGAATGGGCACCAGACTCCGAAACGTAAGTAAGGGGGCGTACACAAATTACGCAACGCAAAATGTCCTAATTTTTTACCCGACGTAACGGGACCGTAACGCTTGGCCAGAACCCCCCCACCCTATTCCGTTACGTAACGGGTGCTTTGTCGTCAATAATTGCGGTTTTTTTCATAGACATAACTAATTATGAAAGGATCGGTTTTATACTCATTTTATGAAGTATATATTCATCTAGTTGTATACAAATTTTTATGACAAAATCTTGAAAATGAACCGAGATAAAAAGCCTTGATTTGACGACGAGAAAAAAAATGTCTCTTCATTGTCCCATCGATATCTTTATGAAAGGTTATCTGTAAATTAAAAGTCAACAATTTATCGATATCTATACAGATGTAGCTATCGTTATGCGTAGCCGTTTTTTTTTTTACAAAATGCCGACACTTTGAACATTTCTTCTATTTTCAAAGCCCTTTTTCTGTATTCAGGCACTCTGTAAAAATAGTAATTATCAAGTGTTAAAAACGCGGATACGTACAGCCTTAGTCACTGCGATTACAAAAATGTTTTTAAAAGAATTGAAATTTGGTTCATAAGTTTTTAAGTATCCGCTCGGACAAGGTCGAAAAAACTAATCTCGAGAAAAACGCGTTTAAAGTTTTCGTTCCGTGTTTCTTGATATAAAGGTACGATTTTTTTCTAGAATATTGATACTTACATTGAAGTATCTAGTCGCGGGCGATATGACGGTTCTTCATCTTCATGATAGTTCACAAAATAATAAGAGCCTGTACTTTATCTATTGTAAATTATGCACACCTGTAGGTACTGAGGGCACTAACCAGTCGCGCTACCTGTTCTCACTAAAGTGACTATATCTCCGTCAATTTTCGGACTTGTGGATAAAAATGTTGCCAACATATTGTTCAATACATGTACTTTCAAGAATTATAAAAAAAAAATTCTTAAAATATTGCTTGGGGGATGTGGGAAAGCAACTGTGCAAGTTCTTGCACAGTGATTTTCCCCCTTAATTGCCATTGCGTATTGAAGGCTGTGAGCTGTCCACAGTAAAATTGCACTCGAGTTTTAAATTAAAAACTTGACCATGCAGAAATTTGGCTATTTCTTGCAGTTATAAAATCGTTACGTAACGCAAACCTTGACACCCCCCTCCCCCTACGTACGTAGGCCGGAACGCCTGGCCGAACTCCCCCAATTGCGTTACGTAATTTACGTACAGCCCCTAAAGAAGAAGAACTTTCGGGAAAAGACAAGTTAACGGATAAAATTGTAAAAAAACTCACAAAATATCACGGTTTGAGTATCCAAAGAAACATAAATAATGTTGAAAATATGAAAAAAACATATTATGGCTGCTTACTTTCCTATTTTTCAACAACAAAAAGAGCCGAATCATGGAAACTGCCCGACTGGAGCCGAAAGCTGGTGCAAGTGGCAGAAAACTATCGCTTTAAGGGGTTAGGTGGGTTTAAGGTGGGTTTGAAAATTTCAAAAAAACCAACTTTTAAATTTGATTATTTAATAGTATAATATGTCTAGAATATTCTCCCAAAGTTTTCAGTCAGTCAGAGTAAAAGTCTTGGGGAGAGAGACTTTAGTAATTCTCCCCGATGGGAACGACCGCCCGGGAGCGACGCAGGTATATCGCATTTTTCTCAAAACACTATTTTTTAAGTCGGTGGACACGATTTCTCAAAAACTAATGCGCCGATCTTATTGAAATTTTGCACACCTCTTCAAAATAGCATTGAAAAGTGTTTGAACGAAGGTTTTTTTTTTATTTCAACTAATTTTACGAGGTAACAATATACGCAGTGTAAATTGTACCAAAAATTGAACTATTTCGCATACAACTCTGCCAAAAATTCAGATTTCAATTTTTTTATCCTTCGTTCAATCACGAGCTATACTTATCTACTAATAGAAAAAGTGGGTTTTTTTATTTCAGATAAAGCTATCATGAGTCCACCAGGGAACTTTTTTTAGGGGTCTCCGGGAACCAGGTCCCACCGGCAAATTTTTTTTTTATATTGTTGAAATGTTGCTCTTTTATGTGCTGAACATTTTGAATAAAATAATTTATATGTTATATTTTTAAAAAATAGAGAAAATATACTTTTTTGCTTCGAAACCCACGTAACCCCTTAAAATAAGATCCAAAACTCGAAGATCTCACTCCATTACTTGGCGACGAGATGAAACAGCACCTCCTATCAATTTATCCAGGACGATTTACTTCAAAGATACTTGGGTGGCCATACCCAAAATGCTAACGAAAGTTTTAAGGGGCCAGTCCACTTTGAAAATTTCAAAAAATCGAAAGCAAGCGAGATTTGAAGAAATCGACAATGATCTGCAATCAGAAGGGATTTTGTTCGGTGCAGGAATTGCCGATTGAGGTTAGGTAAGAGTTATTCATAGTATAAACTTCAAACGCGTTTATCTCGAAACAGCGTTTTCAAAATCTAGCTCCATCGTATCTCTAAAACAAATAAACCGATTCTCTTGAAATTTGAACCACATATTGTAAACATGATTGGCAACAAGATGATCCTCGATGGTTTTAAAATTTTGATTTTTACTCTTTTATTTTGCGAAAAACTGCGAAAAAACGCGTTTTTTTTACCTTTTTCGTTTTTCATCTGCCATTTTTTTATTTTTTGATAAAACTTTATATCCGAGGGTCATTTTGTAGCTGGTGTCATACTGAATCTAATGGACTTTGATTTTTTTCTTTCAGACAAGCCGTTGCTGAGTTGTGATGGAGCTACCTAGCCCACCTATTTTTGAGGCGTTACGTTAAACTTTAGTTTTTGTACTTAAAATAGAATAAAAACTGATAACATTTTTTTTTAAATGTATTTCAAGACTTTCTTCATCAAGCCCAACAACTTTTATAATCATATATTTTTAAAAATCGCTGAAATATAAGCCTACATTGCTGCTGGGGTATTTAATGATGGCTACAGCCCCATTTCGAAAATGATGAACGCATTGGATATAATTGATGGCACCTACTCCAAAGTCTTTGCCAAACGCACCAATGAGGCGCAGGTCGCGAGACAGAACCGAAGGAGTCTTTCTGAGACAAAAGTAGCTCGAACAGCCCGAAAACAGCAGCAACTCGAAGATAATCAGCTGTTTGAGGAAGCTGAACATTTATTGTATGCGCCTGGAATCGCTGATTAATCGGTAAGTCACTAAAACTAATAGTTTTGTCGTATTGAAACTTTAAACGCGGTTATTTCGAAACTGCATTTTCAAAAACTGCTCATGTCATAGCTCAACAAATTATTGATCGATCGATCGGTTTCTCACTATAATATTATTGGAAGGATATAGCTAAAGTTTTAACGTTATTCCGTAAATAAATTACTTTATTGGGATCAGAATTGTCGAGAAAATGGTCAAAAATATGCAAATTAGATTACAAAGCCTATTTAATTTTTCATTTTATACCTTTTACATTTTTATAGGTATATCCTTTCCCTACACATGTCAATAATGGAAAAATATTTTCGATTTCTGTTTCAGATCGATAGGAAAAATCGCAAAAGACGCCTAAAGGAATACCTTATAATGCCACCATTTTGTTTCGTTGGAAAACAAAATTTAACACTTGAATGTTGTAAAAAGATAATGCCAAAATTTTAAAATGATGCGATTATTTTATTATCTTAAAATTTTTTTCAAAGTCCAAAGGGATTTGCCCCTTCAAGGGGACAGACCCCTTTAGGCAGCCGAAAATAAGCAAATTTGTCAATCGTTTTCGTGTTGAAACTATTTGTTCGACATTGTTTTGCAATTTTTCACAATAGCGGCTGTATGCCACTTGCCAGAGTTTCGCGTAATTCTATTTATAAATACGAATACGAATTTATTCACATCGTGATTTTCATGTGAATATGAATACAATTTTTTTCAAACTTCACTTATTTGTATTCACATGCATGAATACAAATACAATTGTATTCACAAATATTCTGAACATACAAATAAATTCACAGAACAAATTGTGAATATTCACACAAAACTTGAATATTTACATGAAATCCTGTGAATTAAAAAAATTCACCAAATGAGTTGTAAATTTTTTCGTATTTAAGACAAATTAAAATCAAATTCACAATGATTAGATTAAGATTTACACCAAAAGTAAGTTCTCACGTATTTTGAGAGAAAACATTGCGTCGAGGCAAAGAAATTTTTGCAAAAAAAGTTGTGAGTTTCAAATATTACATTATCAATATGAAAAAATTCACAAAATGAGTTGTGAATTTCCTCAAGTTGAAGAAAACTAAAATCGAATTCACGGCAATTATAATAAAATTAACACCACAAGTGAGTTCTTACGTATTTTGAGAGAAAACATTGTGTTGAACTCAACACAATGTTTTTGCTCGAGGCAATGTTTTTTCTCGAAGTACGTAAGAACTCACTTTTGGTGTGAATTTTAATCTCATCATTGTGAATTTGATTTTAATTTGTCTTAAATACGAAAAAATTCACAACTAATTTTGTGAATTTTTTTGTATTTACAATTTTTTGTGAATACATTTGCATTCACGGATTTTGATGTGATTTTTTTTTAATTCACAGGATTTTTTTGTAAATGTTCACATTTTTTTGTGAATATTCACAATTTTTTCTGTGAATTTATTTGTATGTTCAGAATATTTGAGAATACAATTGTATTCGTATTCGTATTTACAATAGATGAAGTATGAATACATTTGTATTTATATTCACATGAAAATCATGATGTGAATAAATTCGTATTCGTGTTTTTAAATAGAATTACGCCCAACCCTGCCATTTGCTTGAGAGACAATTGCGGCCTGAGTTGTTCCACAGTGTACAACCTAGCGTCTAGTGCATTAATCCGAAACATCAGAGCCAAGAAGTTTTCGTCTTTTAAGACCCACACGCTCGATGTGAATCTTAAAAATCCAAAGAAAAGTGAAAATTCGCAAAATGTAACGTGTTGAACGTTACCTTTGAAAATGAACTTTAGGTTCACATAGACGGTGATTACGTTATTTAAAAGTGCGCGAAATTTAGAAATAATCGATCGGATAGTTTTCGAGTTATCTTGTACGAGGAACGCGAAAAAAAGGTTCTCAGGAAAACGAGTTTAAAGTTTGAAGACTCAAAAATGTTGTGACTAAATGACCTGCCGATTAATCTGCAATTTCGGGTCCCTCAACTTCTTCGTCGAGTTCATTTTCGGTCAATGGGTCTTCTTTACATCGAAATGGGATCGCCGTGCCCCCAGAGTGGTCGGCTTGGCGCCCAAAAAACAGGTCAAATTTCACAAAAAACAATCCGTTGGGAGGGTCGGGATGACGAGTTATTTTTTAATTGAAAAATACTGATAAACAATGAAGTAATTATTATTTTAACAAACTGCCGCCGTTGCTGCATAGCCAATCGGTGTAGGTGGTCCTGGCAACTAGGGTCATCCAGAAGGAAAAATAAAAAATGTCCTTTTAGTATAATAATTAAGGGAGACTTTGTCCTTGGAGTGCCATATTTCAGGAGTTTACATTTTTTTTAAGGAACAGAAGTACATACGATTATCGAAAAATATGGTTTCTTCGCAAAATGCCATAATTAATTTTTTTGTCGCTAAAAAGTCGGCTTTAATTTGTTTATAGGAGTGTTTAGGAGTGTTTCGTATTCGGAATTGATCCATATTCATTCTGATGAACTTCGAATGGAATTTTGATTTTATTACGGAATGCTCAGTTTTATATGGCATGTACCAATCATCACAAAAATAAGCTATATTTCTTTTCGAAAAGGACTTCAAAAACCATTAAATATGATGTTTTGTTCGGTCGCAAAATCTCCACGACGGATTCTAAAAAAAACAGAGGCACCTTATGATTTCCCACACTGTATATATTATGGTGGTTTAAAAATAAATCGATTTTTTTTCCTTAAGGGAGACTTTGTCCTTGGAGTGCCATATTTCAAATGTTTACATTTTATTTTTTTTAAAGGAAACGAGTAAAGCTTTTTGAGTGCGGTTTTTTTCTTGCTTTTATTCGTGATGTAAAGAACGTTAACAATTTTTTTTTTTTGAAAAAAAAACCAAAATGGCGGCCGTTGCAGCTCCGCGAAAACAGGTCCTCAAATCGCGGGAGGTAAACGGCTGACATCACTGCCCCCTCTTTGTTGACCTGAAACACAAATTCGAAGCATATTATCAATCTGTGACCCTTTGGTCATGGAATGACGGATGGGTTTTTCTTTTAGTACAAATTTCGGAAAATCGCGGCAATAAAAAAAATCGAATTTTCGCGTTTTTTTTTCGCATAAAAAGATAAATAATAAATGCAAAAATGTATCTATCGAAAAAACGATCCGTCATTCCGTGAAGACATATTTTCTGAGTATGCTCTCCAAATTTCAGGTCGATATGTTAATTACAGCGGTCAGGAGAATGTCAGCCATTTTTAAAAACGTGTTTTCGAGAAAAACGCGTTTAAAGTTTTGTAATGTGTTTACACAAATGTGTTTATAATTACCGCTAATCGGCAATGCCTGGTCCATAGAGGCATCCCTCCTCTTCTTCTAGCTGCTCGTGTTGAGCCGCTAACATCTCCCGCTGCATTTCAAGGACAAAGTCTCCCTTAAGCTTTTTCATGACCGGATACTTTTCGGAAATTTCAAAAATTATGAAAAAATCACGCTGTAGAAAAATAGTTGGATTTTTCACGGAAAAAAAGGAACTTTAATCATTTGTTATGAACAAATGAATGAACATCGAAAAAAAATCATCCAGGAATTCGATAGAAGATATTTTTAACTCTGCTCCGTCCGAATTTAAAGTTCGAAGAGGATCGATTTTCGGGTATTTCCGGTAGTAGAAACATACCTTTCTGGATGAGTCCAACAGCATTCCGCAAGTCTACCAAAATTCTTCGCAAAAACCTACTCACCAGCCAAAATCGGTCTAAAGGTGGCTGAGATATGGCCGCGCAAGAACTGACAATTTTGCCTAAACGACGAAACCGGCCGGAAGTTGGACGAAAATTGATTTTTCGATTTTCGGATATCCAAAGGCTTCATCCGACGAGAAATTCCTCGCTGACCCAAAATCCCATTGCTGCCCGCGAAAAGTTGATATTACTAAAAAATATTGTCAAAAACCCCATTTTTACCAAAGCCATGCGGCTTTTTCTCATTAAAAAAATAAGATATCCTCCAACTCCACGAAAATCCTTTTTTTTTATCTGATTTCACCCCAAAACGGTCACTTACCGTCCGAGCAACAGCCGCTCAAAAAATCGCCGCTCCGCTGAACCGGCAAATTTTTTTTTACGACCCCTCATCTCTGTCCTACATTTTTCTCCTCACACCAACAACGACTTCCTTATTCCTCCAGCCGAAAACAAGGGATCAGGGGCACAGAAAAAAAAATTCCCAAAACACAAATTTGTTTTGTCGTTGTTTTTTTTTTTCTTCAATATAACATCATTTATTAAGAGATAAAATAAATGACAAATAACATATCGCTTATACGAAACTATAACATTTCTTAAAGTGTTCATTATTCGTTACGATATAAAAGAAATCACATCACATACGTTCCTCCTCGACCTCTCTCCCCCTTCCCCCTCCTCTATTTCTCACCGCGGACGATCATTGCATCCTTTTCATTTTCCTTTTTTTTCAAATTCATCCCTCTGCGATCGTGCGATAAAACAATGGACGTGGACCCCGAGGTCCGTCTCTATCGTACGTCGAATCCAAAAATCTTTCCAGCCACGTCGCGTCCCCCCCCCCCCCCCCCCCCCCAAAAGGCCGCGAAAGAGTTAGGCTTTGGACCGCCAAGCTTAACTCGATCGACGGCGACCTTTGCGAGATAATTTGCATCCCTCGTCTCCGCAATCGCCCAATTTCTTTTTCCACCTCAAGTTTTCGAAAAACAACGAACGAGTTTCTCCTCACCCTTCAATGATCGTCAGAGAATTTTTTTTTTCTCTGCATTCCCTCCTCATCGTACTTTTTCTCACTGTTTTCTCCTCATTTTTTTTATCGTTAATTCATATTCTTTTTTATCTCTCTCGCTCACGGTTTCATGAAAGCGGAACCGAGTCAGCTCGTTTGAATTATCACACTATACATTGTGGTAGCATGGTATACAATTAATATTGGTTTGTCGCCTCGGGAGATGGGCTCGTCGAAATCGAGAATAAAAACAAGGCACAACATTTATTTAATATTAGTGGAAACAAAAAAAAAATGAAAAAAACTTTCGGCTTTTCCGAATGTTCCGGTTGGGGAAAAATTGTTTCTCGTTTTTCTCGAATTTCGATTATATATATATATATATATATATATATATATATATATATATATATATATATATATATATATATATATATATATATATATATATATATATATATATATATATATATATATATATATATATATATATATATAAAATATATATATATAAAATATATATATATATATATATATATATATATATATATATATATATATATATAAGTCGGGACTTAATCGAGCCCAGCCTCTCAAAGTTTTCTCTGACTATAAATATGAGACGCTTAGTGTGTCACTGGCGTTCCGACGAATATCTCGACGTCCCTACCCGTCAACAATTTTTCTCACTTTTCATTCATTTTTTTCCATTGTTTGTTTTTTTTTTTTACACTTTGTCGGATAAAAAAAACGCAAACGTGTCGACGAAGAGAGAAATTAAGACGATAGAAAAGATTATTCTCAAGCGGGCGAAAAGGAGTTCGTGCAAGCGAACCGTGTCCGTACACCTGACGATTTTATTTTTACCTCGGCTCAAATATCTCCATTTTTCAATTTCGTTCTCCGTCTCTCGTAAATCTCCCTTAACGTCTTGTACTGGGCGTGCGAGCCTGTCTTTGTCGCTGAATAAATTACGTGAATAATAAAAATAATGACAGTCGTTTTTTTTTTTCCAAATCCTCGATCTCTTTCGAACAAACGGTTTTTTTTTTGTTGTTCGATACATTTATACTTGTGTGAG
>OY723385.1:70626400-70653900 GCA_963210295.1 Ophion ellenae | reverse complement strand
ACGCGTAATTCCATCGCGCCTTTTTTGAAACCGTCCATTCCCATAACTAAGTGTAATCACATCGAAGGCATGAATAATTCGTTGAATACCCGCTATGTCATCGACGTCTGCTTTCCACACATACACATATATATACAGCGTGATTCACAACTACTCAGGTTCCCTTTGTAAGCGAATAGTGCTGTGTCATTGCGACCAAAAACATGCTTTTTTTTCTTAAAACCGTGCGACAAAAATTGGCCGAGACATTCGCGTTCAAAGTCCAAGTAGCAAACAATGGTAGACGCGCCGAACGTGCAAGCCGAATCTAGCGCGGCTTCGAATCCACCGTCGAACAAGTGAATTTTACTATGTGAATTTTTTTTTTCGTTAGATAACAATAAACCCGCCGACTCGCTTTGCAAATTAATAATATGATTCGATCAATGTCGTTTATAATTTAATACTTGAAGAAGGAAAAAAAAATCAGCGCACGACATTAAACGAAAAGGTGTTTCGCTCGTAATGACACGCGCTATATGCTCATAGTTGTGAATCACCCTGTATATATATATATATATATATATATATATATATATATATATATATATATATATATATATGTATATATATATATATATATATATATATATATATATATATATATATATATATATATATATATATATATATATATATATATATATATATATATATATATATGTATGTATGTATGTATCTTCCTCGTTTGTAAAAAATGCTCGCGTGTTTCTCGCCTCAAACTTCCCAGTATCCTTCCTCCCTTCATTATCTCAATTTTCTCAATTATCATTATTTTTCGTCGTTATTCAATTATTCCTCTCGCTGAAATAACGAGCGGATACTCGAATTTCTCCATTATTATTTTTTTTTTTCGCGCATTACCCACCCACTTTCTTATTCTCGCTTATATTTTTTTGTTTTCTTTGCTCGTCCCCGTACTTTTCGAAGAATTATTGTTTCCGTCTATACGGGTGTCCATGTGTATTTGTGTGTGGAGCGGTACGTGGAAGTCGCAACAATTATAACGTCAAATTTTCGTAACGCGTAATTAAATGACAAAAAAAAAGGAAAAAAGAAGAAATAAAAGGAAAAAAAAACGAAAAAAAAAAATTGGACATGTACGAACGAGAATCAGCAAAATTCGTCAACGAGTGTGTATACGCGCGCGTCAGCGTAGAAAAATACATGTGCCTCGTATTTACAGGGTGAACATTTTTTTTTGTAGCTTTTCTTTCGTCGTTCCAAAAGTTTTGTGTGTGTATGTGGGTGTGTGTGTGTGTGTTTTACACAACGAAAAAAAAGTTTGCACTTCGAAATTAACGAGTAAAAATTGTCATTTACGAAATTAATTTTATCCAGTACAATAATACACACAAGGTGACAATTACAAGACGTCCATGTCCATTTTCTAAGCATCTGTCGCGAATATTTCACAACCGAGATAAATATTAGGTGTAGTAAAAATAAATCCATTACTTTTGCGTGAAATTGAAGGCTGAAATAATGGATTTCTTTTCACTACGTCTAATATTATATTTCTGGTTTTTCAAGTCTGCTTCGAAAAAGAAAAAAAAATATAACGTATGCTTGTGGTGAGTGGTATTCGCCAGAAAAAAATTGAGCACTGTGCAAAAAGACTCCCAATTCCACGTCAAGTTCAGCAGAATCAAAATAATTAAATTCCGAATACGAAACACTCTATGAAAATTCCATCGATCTATTTTTCTTATAACAATAATTTTTAATAATTGTTTCCTCGATGACGTGATGCACAAAAGAAGTTTTACGGGAGTGATTCGTATTCGAAATTCAACTGCCTTCATTCTGCTCTACGCAGAATGGATTTTTTTTTTATCGGAACGCTCATTTTTTTGACACATTCTGCTCGTCACTCAAATACGTTATATTTTTTTTTTCCCACAAAGAGAAAAACTGGCGGGAAAGACTATCAGGAATAGTATTTTTCTCAGTCGCAAAATCTATGCGGAAGATCCTTAAAAAACAGATGGCCACCTTGTGATTGTCACCCTGTCTATATATACACATATATATTATACATGAATACAAAATTATATTGGAATATTATGATTCATTTTGAATATGGAACTATATAGCACTATATAGCTCTATAAAATGAATATAATTTTGCAACTGTCCGAAGTGATCGAAAACTTTTTACTGGTACTGTATATATATATATATATATATATATATATATATATATATATATATATATATATATATATATATATATATATATATATATATATACTATATATACTATATATATATATATACTATATATATATATATATATATATATATATATATATATATATATATATATATATATATATATATATATATATATATACACACACACACACACACACACACACACACACAGTACCAGTAAAAAGTTTTCGATCACTTCGGACATATATACATGTGTGTATGTGTGTATGTGTGTATTTTTCGTTTTTCCAAATTCCACAATGATGCGTGAATTTTTAAAAGCTTCGCCTCTCTTCCTTTCTCTCCCTTTGCTTTTATGTTTTATTAATAAAGCTACAACTTATCGCGTACTTGCTTTTTATGAGTCAATTTTATATCGCTCTCAAAACTATTTCCAACTTTGGGATCTCTACATTTCTCTCTCTCTCTCTCTCTCTCTCTCTCTCTCTCTCTCTCTCTCCCTTTTTTCTTTCACCCTTGCTCTCTGTACGATAAAAATTGTGGTACTCTTCAAAGCTGCGGCCCCTCAAAAATTGACAAATAGCAAAAACAATTCGCCGAGCACGTACCGACAAAGACACACATCTCCAAGAAGCCAAAGTTTCCTGTGCAAGATCGAGTCGCGTTGCCGTTTTTCTTTTTGTTTCCTTCTGGTTCTCGTCAATTGAAAGAAACTAATGAAAAATCAAAAAATTTATACGACGTAGTCCCCGAAGGGAGATCGAGTCAATGTTTTTTTTTTTCGTCTTCCGGATCTTCTCGATCGTGGACAGACAAGGACAACGTTCCTTTTCTCTCTCTGTCTCTCTCTCCCTCTTTTACACTCTCACTCTCTCTCTCTCTCTCTCTTGCGTTCCTTCAACGTCGTCAAGTGAACCCGAACGCGATTTTTCGTTCCTATGCAATTCGTTCGAGCTCATGATCGAATTTAGAAAAAACCGAACCAGCCACACTGGTCGTGAACATCATCCTTTTTTCGTCTTTTTTCGCACAGCGTTTTGTCATTCTTCACTCAGCCTCGTTCACGCTTTTCGTCTCACTCCCTCCTGCCCATTTTATGCCCTCTCTCTCACTCTCTCTCTCTCTCGCTCTCTCTTTCTCTCGCGCGCCCTCTCGCTTCATTTCCCCTCGGTCTATCGCGGAGTGCACGTACGTAAAGATTATATCACGAGGAAAAAAATAAGCCGCGAAGCTATCCTTGTTGTTGTTGTTGTCGGAGGGGAGCCGGGCGCGAAGTTCTCGCTGCTGATAAATCGACCTCGATCATCGAAACAAACTGATCCTTTCTTCTTCTGTTTGTTCGTGGGTTTGTTTGTTTTTTTTTTTCGCGGAAGGACGAACAAGTCCGTGTGCACGCCTAAGTCATGTATCGCATCACGGCACGAAGCGCGTAGAGTAATTCAGCCTGCATCCGGGCCTCCAGTATCATAAGATTCACGTGAACCTGGTTGAAAGGGGAAACAAAAACAACGTTAGTGAATTGTCGAAAAAAAAAAAGGATCACAATAGGGCTTTACACTCTATTTTGAAAGGTGTCTCAATTTGATCCTTTGCTGGTAATAAACTACGAGAATTTTTATTTCGATTTTACGATATCGACAAGTGCCATGGAAATGCGTTTATATTTTACGTTTCAAATTTGCGCGCGAAAACGCTAGCCGCCATGATGCTTCGGTTCGTGACTTGCACAGTAAACATCGACGCTGCGCCAATTGTGAATACGTACATTTTTTTTTTGTTAAAAGTGAGTTACAATCATTATCATTGGTGTGTCGTTCCTAAATGTAAGAATACTAGTGTAAAAACACCGGAAAAGTTGTGGAATGAAATGCCAATTGGTATAAACATGAGGAACAATTGGTTAAAACTTGCAAGAAGAGATCCAAAGTCACAGTCCGAAAAAAAAACTCATTTGTTCTTTTTTGGAGTAGAGATAACTATTTGAGAATTTGCAATTAACAATGACAAACGAGAATACATAATCGTTGACGCTTTCTTTCACAGGTTAGAGTAGAGAGTGATACGTCTACCGCTTTCTTGGTTTACTATGTCAATGACGTCACGTCGGAATCCATTATGGCGGCTACCGTTTCGCACGTTCGTTGAACAGAAAAAGCATTTTTTTACAAGTGAATTATAAAATTTATTTAGTGTTTTCCTAAATCAAAGCCAACATTATTCGATTGCTTATTGCGAAAACTACCCTATTTATATATACTTGGTATTTTTCTTACATGGAGTAAAATACCCGATTCGAGGTCACGTTATTGCGATTCGTTTTACTCATTGAATGTGATGCGAGATGGTGATGGTAATCTATTATTATTGATATATTGAGACAATACGAAGGAATAATAGTTGTATATTATGAACGGGTGCGATGGTCTAGTGGTTAGCGTGCTCGCTACTAAACCAGCGGACTGGGAGGTCCCGGGTTCGAATCCCAGTCGCGTACATTTCGTCGTGAAATTTTTTTCTTCGGCATTTCGCGGCGAAATAAGACTAGTTCCACGACTGGGGGGGCGAACTCGATGACCGGCTGTATTGGTATAGGTTTTCCGCAGTTTCCCTATACCCATGATGAATATAATACAGAGGGGGGAGTCGGCTGCGGCCGCAAGAGGGGGAATGGGGAGAAACATGGAGAAAAAAGGAGTAAACAGTAGAGGAAAGAGAACGGTCATAATGAGGGGAAGAATAGGTAACAAACGCGAAAAGCGTGTACCTGAAGAAAAAACCAATAATAAAAATAGTTGTTTATTATTGTTATTGAGAAAATGAGAAAATAATAGTTATTTGTTATTAGTAATTAAAGTGGCTACTGTGGAAATGTAAAAAATCGATAGTCGCTTGAGGCAACTCAAATTGAAGCGGTAGGTCCAACTGCAGGAATCGCAGATTGAAGAGTAAACTTATCGTCACAACGATACAACTGTTGGTAAAATTTTAAACGCTTTTTATCCGAAACTATGCTTTTGAAAACGGTGTACATGATTTCTCGGTATCTAACAAACGGATTGACTTGACATTTGGCACATTTGTGCAGTGTAATAGTAGGTTAGTTTTGACCGACGTTTGTCTTCTTAACGCTTTTTCTTCATTAGTTATTAACAATGATGATGTAAGTTTTTCTCGAAAAATCGATAAAAAAACGTTCGACATTTTTTTTATGATTGAAACACGATAACTAAAAAAAGGCTCGGTCAAGTGTTAGCCAATATTATCTATTTTAAGGAAAAAATCGTAATTTTTGTTTCAGACCAACCGGGTGGCCAAAATCAAGTACACCGTTGAGCCCCTCACGTGCTTTACGAGATTGTTCACAACTTCTTTAATTATCGATATTCTTTAAATGAAATTTGCTACACAAGTTTGTTAATGTACATACAAATGAATGTCGAAACAAATATTTCTATTTTTTTTTCAATAATCCTAATTTTTGGGTCGTCACAGTAGCCTAACCCCTTGAATGGAGGCAATGGCTGAGAAGTTTTTGATCCTTTCAGTCATGCATTTTTCATCTGCACCGATTTTGATGAAAATTGGTACTCGGGGGTTTTCGGGGTCGCTGATTACGAATCCGGCATTAGATTTTCAAAATTCAAAATGGCCGATCCAATATGGCGGATGTGAAATTCCAAATACTTATTAATTCTTCTAAAACTTTGTACTCAGGGGTTTTCGGGGTCGCTGATTACGAATCCACCATTTTGAATTGGATCCACCATTTTGAATTTTCAAAATTTGACCTCATATTCGTGATCAGCGACTCAAAAACCCCTAGATTCGTATTTTCAGAGGCATTGGTTCAATATTAGAGATCTGAGGTGTTTTTTTAAAGGGTGGGACCGTAGCGGTCCCACTGTGACTGAAAGGGTTAATAAAATGAGCGTAGGTGACGTTTTTCGAGAACATGTTTATCGATACATTCGATGATATCAAAAAAGTCAAGTCGAAAAGACTCGCGAGTACTAAACAAGATTTTCCTCTTTTTTTCAACACTTCTCTCCTTGGCATTCGATAGCTTTTTTTTCTTTGCTGCACAGATCCCCCATGGCAGAGTGGGGGAAAAAATTGCTTATTTTCATAACGTTTTTAAAAAGGTAAGATTTCTTCACCATTTTTGAGACTTAGGGTATGTTTGATTACTACTTTTGGCTGTTGGACTATATTATTTTTTTATTAATCTTAAAAAATGGCGGACATATAGCACGGTCTTCTTAAATGCATGTTAAAAACTGGCGTCACGTGTAGCTAAAAAACTAATCGACCGATTCTAACGAAATTTGGTAAAAATCATTCTAACCTAACCTAAATCTTTGTTACCCTAAATCTTTGTGAAATTAAAAAAAAATCGTGTTTTTTATTGCAAAATGTAGCCACTTTTCTTCGAAAAATTCGATCTTTTTGTTTCAAAGCGTACCATTTTATCGATTATCAACATTTGTCACTTTTTCTTGGTTCATATTCTGCGTCTGAGTGTTAATGAAAGAAAAATCATCGTTAGTTTTTTTTCAGATTAATTCTGCCGACGCTACGAGTCTCGACGTCTGACAACATCCGCCCGAACCCGTTTAGAAGTCCGTGCCATAACTCCGCCATTTTTGAAGATGAATAGAAATTAAAAAAAATACCATCTAGCAGCCAAAAGTAGTAACGAAACATACCCTAAGTCTCAAAAATCATGAAGGAATCTTTACCTTGAAAAAAAAATCATGAAAATCGCCAATTTTTTCCTCGCCTTAAGGGGAGACTAAGGGATTGCGCTTTTGAAAAATCGATTTTCTCGAAACCACTTTTTTAAAGTCCGCGTTCACTGCCATTTGAAAACTACATGACCGATTTATTTCAAATTTGGTACACACTTTCTACATATAAAATACCTCCCCCCAACGGTTAGTTTGAGATTATTCTTACATCGAGGGGGTTTTCCGCCCCCAAAATGGCGGAATTTTTCGTGAAAAATAGCACTTTTCGATTTACATGACCACCAAAAATTTAGAAATAAAAAAAAAATTATCAAAGACCGCTGGGGGTAGGATTTGATGATTGACTAAATTTTAATGGTACTTGATTTCAGATAATTTCTAGCTGAGATACAGTGAACACCGCAAATCGTGTTTTTCCAAAGGCGTTCTTGGAAAAGCTTTGTCACCGGCTTGTTCGTGGATATTGTCGCGTACAAATTTCACGGAATGTTCTTGAAATGACACTCAACAATGTACAAAAGGTTTCAATAAATTTACTCTATCCATGTAGATGAAAAAAATTCGTAAAAAAGTGTTTTTTTTTCACGCTAAAACCCCAACCCTCCCCTTAATGTGTGCTTTTTACGCGAATTATTTCGAATCTTTAGACCGACGGGTTATAAGAATAGGGGTGGGGGATTCAAGATTTCTGTAGGAATGTCAGAAGAGACTAGAAACCAGATCTCACCTTTTCACTGTGCTTGAATTCTCTCATGACTCGATCGTAATCCCTCTTCGTCACACGCTCCGGATAGCAAACCGCGCTCTTTATGAACGTCTTCAGGCTACGCTCGAGTAGCTGATTCACCTCGTTGTAGTCGTAATCGTCGTGTCTAATGCCGAACATACACTGTATGTAATTCCATATGGCCCGCCTGAATCTGGACGTGTCGACCTTGTTGTGTGTGCCCATTGTGTAATAAGTCAAATTATAAGCCGTTTTGAATTTGTCGTCGAGAAGATTTCCAACGTCGTTGTAAAGTCTGTTTACGAGGGAGTAACCGTGGTCGTCCCAGGAATAGTCTTGTACACGAAACGTTGGTATGTCGTTCAGCTGACCTCTCTGGAGCGCGTACAAATTCGAAACAAAAAAGAAGAAACATGTTTTTAATTCTTTCAATATTTTTTGCATTTTTAAACAACGTTTTCTTCTTTTATTCGTGAACATTTCATCTTTATCCTTTTAAATATTTTCTTTGTTTATTCTTTAAATATATTCGTTCTGTTTCTCAAGTATTTTTGTCCTTTATGCTTCTTGCTTTTTATTTTCGTAATTTTTAAAATTGCTTTTCTTTCCGTATTCTTTTCCATTTTTTCTCTCAATTTTTGCCTTTCTCTTTGGTGTTTTTTTTAAGTTCTGTTTCGCATTTTTTACCGTCTAATTTTTTTATTTAATTTTTCTTATTTTTCCTCAACTTTTTGAATAGTCTTATTTTAATTTGTGTTTCAAAAATGTTATTTTATTTCGTTATCCTTCATTTTGTATTTTATTGTTTTTTTTTTCTATTGATTTTCTCTTATTCCGTTCTCTATTATTTTTCTTCTTAATTTTTTTATTTTTTCTATTCTTAATTTTTACCTTTCATTTGTTCCTTTCTCTTCTCTCTAAATTTATTTTCTTTCAGAGTTTTCGTTTTTCATCGTACGAAATTTCATTCATTTTAGTTTTCTCAGCTGTTCGAATTTTTTAATTTCTATTTGTCTTCTCAAAATGGTGCTTTTTTATTTTGATGGTCCTTTTTGTATTCATTTTTTCGTTTTTATACTTCTTATTGTATTTATTTCCGTTCTCTTCTCGATTTTTCTTTTTTCTATTCTCAACTTTTTCTTTCTGTCAATTCCACTGGAGCCACAAAGATCGCGATTGGATTTGAATTATGAAGGTCGATGTCTTACCTTGGCGAAGTCTTGGTAGATAAAGGTTGGATCCTCAATGAAGAGGCCGATGTCGGAATCGAGGACGGAACTGCTTCTCTGTGGCGCCGCTGCCAGCTCGGCTGATTGGCTTTCCACGGTCTCGAATCTCTTCGACAATTCCTCCTGCGTTATCTGATACGATTCCGACTTTTCCGACAGCCGTTTCATTCGCTCCATCAGCGTCTCCACTCCGACTTCCTGTTCACCGACTATACTCGGCGACAATGGCGGCGATGGGATTGTTTCTGCGGGCATTCGATGAGGCGTTAATTTATTGTTGTTCCACGGGAGGAGAGGGAAAAGAAAGGTTCCTTAACTTGGATTTTTAAGGGCGAGAAAGAACAGAACGCGTATTTAGCGATGATTGACGTTGTTTTGCTTCGTCGTGGAAGCCTCGTTTCGACTCTATGTTTCAACATTTCAAGGACAAAAAATTCAGTATGTTTTAGAACCTTTATGGATAAGAGGTCCAGAAAAGTTATTTTTCTAAGATCTATGCTCTAAAAGATTTTCTGCAAATTGTATTCCGAAATATTTTCTAAAAACTACATTCTAATTTTTTTTCTAAAAATTACTTTACCCAATTATTTTCTAAAAATGACATTCTAAAAGATCTTTCAAAATGTTTCCCAAAAATTACATGCTTAAGTATTTTCTCAAATATTTTCTAAAAAATACATGCTAAAATATTTTCTAAAACTTCGAATCTAAAATAGTTTCTACGAAAAATAATGTTCTGCAAATGCGATTCTAATGGTTTTGTCAAAGTTCTGAAGTATTCTTGGAAATTTTATTCTAAAATATTTTTGGGAATTTTATT
This sequence comes from Ophion ellenae, assembly GCA_963210295.1. Classification (NCBI taxonomy): domain Eukaryota; kingdom Metazoa; phylum Arthropoda; class Insecta; order Hymenoptera; family Ichneumonidae; genus Ophion; species Ophion ellenae. Next base: position 70,644,159 of record OY723385.1, on the reverse strand, counting down.
CTAAAATATTTTTGGAAATTTTATTCTAAAATATTTTTGGAAATTTTATTCTAAAATATTTTTGGAAATTTTATTCTAAAATATTTTTGGAAATTTTATTCTAAAATATTTTTGGAAATTGTATTCTAAAATATTTTTGGAGATTGTATTCTAAAATATTTTCTAAAACACATAGTCCAAAAATGATATTCTCATACATATTGTGAAACGCTGAGATATATCGAAAAAACATTATTCTAAAACATTTTCTAAACATTCGAGTCTGGATATTATAAAAAAACTGGGTTCTAGAATATTTTCCAACAGACTAATGCTGGAATATTACCTAAAGAATGATATTCCCATACATATTCTCAAAACGCTGAGATATATCTAAAAGACAATTATTCTAAAATATTTTCTGAAAATTCCAGTCTGGATATTAACTGAAAACTAGATGATAAGTTATTTTCTAAAAAACGAATACTTAAATATTACCTAAACACGATATTCCCATATATTTTCTAAAAACCCTGTGATGTATGTGAAAAATAATTATTCCAAAATATTTTCTCAAAATTCCAATGTGGATATAATCTAAAAACTCGATTCTAAAATACAATGTAAAAATCCTATGCCCCGAATTATCGTCAAAGCAACCCTTCCTGAAGATTGTCTAAAAAGTCGATTCTAAAATACTTTGACATTCGTCAAATGTGTTAAAATTTGATCCATGTAATCAATTCAGATGTTTTAATCGAATGAGCTTGAAATAATTTTGAAAAATATAAAAAAAAACCTCTAATTTCTCGAGATCTATAACACGTTACAATGATTTTTTCGCGCCAAAATAAAACGACGGAAAAGCACTGTCCGACTAATTCGAATTCGCACGTTTTTTATTTCCTCGTTTTCGTCTCTCCTTCCCTCGTTACACAATACAACATAACCCTTGAGTCTTTCGCGATAGGGATCGGTCTATTTGTTCGGCGATACGAATCTTTTAATTGTTCTCGTCGTATACGCGATAAGGGAATCTCACAGTCGCGGATAAGATAAAGTCTTCGTGGCTCACCAGTCTTGCCACCGCAGTTGGGAATCTTTTTTGGGCTGCTTATAAGCTTGTCTTTGGCAGGTTGAACGCTATTGCTGTTGTCCTGTACGTTCTCCTTGTAGTGGTGGCCGGTCACGTTGTCCAGTTCCTCGTTTATGCCGCATGAGAATACGAAAGACGAGAGGGAGTGGAAATGGGCGAGCAGAACAATCGCATGGACGACTTCCGCCAGCGACCAATTGTCCGCACCTTTCGTCAGTTTCTGCGCACGACGATCGTAAAGGATCGATCAGCAATCGTAAAATCAACACTTATCGCGAATGCATCGAGCTACGGCTTGAAACAACGAAGAAAACAAAAATCAATATTCAAGACTCACCTCTATGTGAGTCTTGTTCAAAAGCCAAGGCCTGTGTGCCAGGATCTTGTTGATCTCGTAGAGATTTTGCAACTTGTCGGGTATCGATCTCAGGCCTTGTAGCCAGAGCGCGTCTCCGCCCTGTAGTATGAACTCGCCCTTTTGCAGATTTATCAGATAGCTGCACTGATGTCTACCGGCCGCCTACGAACAAAATCAATGTCGTAAGAACAAAAGCGTCAATGATCGAATAATCATTTCACCAATCATTTGTCACTTATGCATACGAACATACATATATGTATATGGTATATGCGTGTATATATATGCAGGGTGTTAGGAAGGTCGATGCAAAGCCTTAAGGGAGTGATTGATCACCTCGTTATGGACATATCTAACCCGGGTTACCTTAGTCCAAAGTCTAAGGTTTTCGAGTTATAATGGCAAGTATGATTTTTTGAAAATTTCCTAAAATTAGGTACTAACTCCTTCACATTAATAAAAAAAAATAACCGAGAGGAATTGTTTTTTAAACCGCGTAATAAAAGTTATCATTGGTAAAAATGACATGCGAAAAACCAAAAGCGGATGATTTTTATCTCGAAAACATCGGACTTTTACTAAACTGAAATTCCAGCGTATAGTAGGACATGATCTGACCTATCGACAGTTGCAGGATGGCGTTTATTTGTGGTGTGGAATATCAAATGTAAATATCATTTGATATTTACATTTATGTAAATATGTAATGTGGAATATATATATTATATACATGAACCATATTATATATATATTAGGGTGATTCGTTTCAGGGTAACTTTTTTTTCTGATCCATCGTGCCCGAAAATCTTTAGTCGGTACCCAAAAACGAAGTTTCGTGAAAGGGGGGTGTTGTCAAAAAAATATTTAGAGGTCGCGAATCAAAATTGAAGGTTTCCCATCTGATTAACATTGAAAAAAAACGTTTTTCTCATTATTAGTGTTACCATTCCGCGAATTTTGATATCGCGATATTTTGGAAGTGGGTTCTCATAGGAAATATGATACTTTACAATAAAGTTCATTGAGCCAAGTCCGTAAATTCAACCGTTTCAGCGGTATCATTATTTCAAGTGAATATTGTATGAAAATGTCTATTCAAACGGCTGTAACGCCTAAGCTATTAGATATATCGAAAAAAATTCAAATGAGAACTATGTAGAGAAAGTAATCTGCTACAAAAAAGTCTTATAAGCCGAGCCCGTAAATTCAACTCTTTCTCAGCTATAGGTGGATGAAGTAAAATAAATAGATTTTTTTTGTTTAAAAAAATATCTATTTATTTTACTTCATAACGGTGGAAAAATCGGATGTGATCGTTTTACGGATTTGTGTTGACCGAAATTTCGAATATACGGAAAAGCAATGAACGTAAATTTCACCCGAAGTTGAAGATCGAGAAATTAAAGAGTAGTAATTGAAAATAATGGCATCCCGAGTACGTAATTTCACTCTAAATCAATTTCAGCCACGAGGAGTAAAAAATCGCCAACTCGCGATCGAATTAAAAAAAAAAAAGTGGACGCGGTGCAGGTTTCCAATACACGACCTTCCTTTTTTTCGCTCAAACAGCGATCGTGAAATTCGTATATGGTATCGCGGGTCGATCACCGGTGGGTCTTTTTATCGATCGTGTAATGCGCCGACATCTGGGAAAACATGTGTTTTTCGCCCGAGACATTGCCGAGTGTGGTGAAATGGATAAGTCACTCGTTACTTTTTTCCCCCTGCGCTCCAACGTCCACCTTGCGGGTTTTTACGTATTACCCTCCAGAAATTTGTTGGGGAGTTCGCAGATCCTACCACATCCCTCCATGGATCTGATAGGGACACCGCACGTAGGGTGTCCGGAATCCACGTGGATTTCGCGCTATTTCCCGATTGACATCGTTCGAGATTTTTCAATTTAAAGTTAATTGATTAATCGTGCGATATTGGAGGCACTATTCTAGTCGAGAAAATTGAAAAAACCGATTTTTTTGCATTTTCCGACAGTATAGACACTTCAGAATATGTCCTCAGAGGGAAATTTCGAAATTTCCAATATTTACGCCAAAAAGGGAGACCGGAATAGGACCGACCAGTCACCAATTTATTGGGGAGCACGGAGATCCTACCACATCCCTATAAGGATCTGATAGGGACACCGTAGGGAGTTCACATTGGAATCCACGTAGATTTCGCGCTACTTCCCAACATTTACGCCAACAAGGAGACCAGAATAGGATCGACCAGTCGGTGAAACGACCTTAAAATCTTCTAAAGAAGCTAGAACTGCTCGCAAAGAAGAACCAGCTTCACAAAATCACCATTTTGAAGTCGAGGAAGGCACACTTTCCGAGACAAAAATGGTCGATTAATATAACATAAGTATCATTGACGATAATCGCAACGCGAGTTGAGGGTGCTCGACTAACGGGTTTTGCACTACCACGTTTGATCGATCGCGTCAAATATTACGGCTTAGGCGAGAGTGCAAAAAATGATGGGCGACTTCCCGTTTTTTTCTGCGCTGGGGTTTTTCTTAGGGCTTTGGCCCTAAGAAGAGCCATTGGTCGGGTTAGAGTGTATTCGGAGTCCGTGGGAATGCCGTAGTCGTTGTTAACCCGGGGTTAAGCAAAGCGAACGAAATCCAAATAATTAGCGATGTCGAACAATCACTTTATTTTTCCCAAATTTTATACTGAAAGGTGAGTTTATGATACAAGGATTTCTCTAGCTACGTGGGTAACGATTATTACGTTAAAAGATCACGTATTACCATGTAGGTAGATTATTTATTACAATTAAAGTTTTTACCAAATAACTAGAGGAGGGATAAGTACGCAAAAATGTATCAAATTACAAAGAACGAATCAAATCCGGATTTGCGGTAAGGGGCATGCGTGGTGATGGAATCTACGTGGTCGGAAAAGAGGGGGGGGGGGGTATTTCTTTCCCTTCCCTCGAGGTGCCTCACTTTTTAGTGGCGGCACCCTCGCCTTAAGGTAAGGAGTTTGCTGCTTCTTCAGCAGCCTCCGCAGCCTCAGCAGTAAAGAGAGGGGGTCCACGTTTTCAGCGGTAAGGAGACATCTTCAGTGGTCAGGAGCCACTTCTCCAGTGGACGAGAGGGGGAGCCCTTCTTCAGCGATCAGGGAGTCACTTCTTCAGTGGTCGGGGGTAAGAGGAGAACCACGTCTTCAGCGGTAAGGAGCCACATCTTCAGTGGACGGGAGAGGCAGCCGCTTCTTCAGCGGGCAGGGTCTCACCTTTCGGTAAGGGGCAACTCGGAAAACTGCTATCGAGTCGGTCCGCGCTCCTAGCCTTATGGACTAGCGCGTACCATGAAGAGAGTCGGGCGCCTCGAGCGCGTCGGTTGGAGCCCGAAGCTTCAGAAAGTCGAAGTGGGGACCTGGACAAAACTATAGTGCGCGGGTCTCCCACTTCGGCGCTGGAGTTGCTCGACTCTCGGGCAGCCCCCTGATTCAGCCTATTATTCCTATACGATAAACGAAAACGCGTTTTGTCCCGGCTTTTTAGTTCTTCAAATCGCCACTACCAAGCGTTGGCTGTTGTGTGACAGCCTTCGGCTCTAAATCAGCTGAACGATTCGATACTTTCGTGGCTTTCGTCTGTTATCGTTATGGAGACGTTATTTACTGTATTCGAATGGAAAATCATTAGAACGGAAAATCATTCCAAATATATCAATAGACTTTTATTCAAGTAAAATATTCGAAACACCGGCGCAACATACATATATATGCATGCCTGTCGCACGACTACTAGCGCCACAGTGCGGCAAGGACATTTTGCGAACAGCATTTATGTACCAGTGTCAGGGGGCTGCTCTCGGGGCAAACTTTAATTCGCGTGTCTCCCGTCTCGGCGCTGCAGGTGCTCGAATTTCGGGACAAAACGCTAATTCGCAGGTCTCCCGTCCCGACGCTGTGGTCGCTCGAATTTCGGATGCGAATTGACACAGCGTGTCGATTCGTGCCCCGGGCGTATACAGCGCTTCGGTTGACAGATCGTCGCCTCGAATTTTATAGAGTGTTTTGTTTAATTAATTATTAACGCCAGTGTTTAGGGATTTTACAAAGGTGAGAAATTTTTGTACGGTCGCGGACTGCACCCTTTCATCGGGGCCCTCGCCGGGTTCGGCCTTCAAAGAACGTTCCTCGTTTCGAATCTGGTAAGTGATACTTGTCCAGATTAAAAGGAAAAAATTAAAAGAGGAAAAAAATGAATAGGCGCATAAGCGTCTTGAGCTCGTCTGATTTATCCTAATAATGATTTTGTACCGGAGTCTGTTCATAGGTTATCTCCGGAGGGGTTTCCACTTGGACAGGCCCTCAAGAACACTTCAGGTAAGATTTATGCTGGTGAACTTAGTTTACATTCTTCCGCATATGTTCCGAAGTTTCGAGCTCCTTGCCCCGGTGACAGAGGCTTCGTCGAGCTTTGACACCTCAGCGAATCTCCGCGTTGCAGCGTTAGAACTCGTTTGCTTCGGTGATGGATTTGTCGTATGAGTGTTTAAAATGGTGTTGTACGCTAGGTTGGGCAAATGCTGTGCGCAAGGTGTGCGAATGTTGTACGCAAGGTGTGCACAAGATATGTGAATGTTGTACGCAAGGTGGGCGAATGTTGTACGCTAGGTGTGCGCTGGGTTGAATAGACGTATTTAAGGGTCTATACCAGTGTGACACTTTCGAAAAATCGATTTTTTCGTTGCCTTTTTCGACAGTCCATTGTATGGGCCAGGTATAGCTGATTAGCAGGTTTTATGGTGAATATCATTTTATCTTAAAAAAATCGATAGTTAAATCTTTAAACGCGTTTTTCTCGAAATGAGATTTTTCAAATTTAATGACATTGTAACTCAACGAGCAATTATCCGATTGACTTGAAATTTGAAGTGAGTACTCTTGAATATATTTACTCTACAATGACGTAGGATATTTTTGATTGGATGAAAATTGACGATTTGGCATTGAACGAAACGACCATTTTGTAGGCAAGAAAACAGACTTTTATTTTCATAATTACGCCATTTTGTTAGATTTTCATGATTTTCGAAAATCCTTCATCATTGTACAGGAAATACCTTCCAGTTTAACGACGTTTTTTCCTTTTTCAGTTTCAGCTACTCAATCGGCCGGAATCATGTCAGCAGTGGAGGAACTTTTTTTTGCGCCTCCGAAGGCAGCACATAAGTCGCTTGGATCTCAATATTTTTCTACGAAAAAATGATCTAATATAGGTCAAATATAGCCAAATACATTCTTAATTTTCCGAAACATTTAATTTCTTCCAAAAAATTCCCGAAAATCACCCAAATTTTCAGCGTTCACACTGGTGTAGCCCCTTAAACGCGTTTTTCTCGAAAATACTCTTTTCAACCTGGTTGACATAAAACCTCGAGTTCTATTTGACCGATTGCCTTCAAATTTGGTATGGACCTTCAGTACATATACCTCTATCGTCCCTACCTCGGGAATTGCTTAAATATTATTATTACTATTAAATAGAAATTAAAAACTAAAAAAAAACGTCGAAAAATATAGTTTTTTTTCAGAAAGTCACCATTTGAAAAAAAAAAAGTTCTCTTTGGTACCTGCCATAATGACATTCTTATTGATCAAGAAAACTGGTTTCATTCCTGTTTCAGATTATTCGAAGCTTTGGAATCATGTCAACCACCGCAACCCTTTTTTTCACGGCTATGTTTACAGGCCCATAACTTTTTCAATTTTTATTATTTTTGCAAAGAATTTTTTTGTAAGTTCTTGAAACATCAATTAAAATACTGTAAAAAAAATCGATGACAAAAATATGTTTTTTAAATATTTTTTATCAAGGCCCGAAAAAACACGCGAAATCTAGGCCTCGAGGCTAGAACACTGCCATTAGAAGAAATTCCGGAGAACTCGTTCGTCGGAGCTTTCGGGGGAGAATAAAAAGCATGGGGGAATAATCGATTGATCAGATGTGGACGTATTTTAATCGACCCAAATCAGGAACCCACAGACCCGATATTATTTCGCTTAATTGGCTTCGGTAATTTTCCACACGAGAGTACACACAGCACTGATAAGCGGTGGAGAGGTGTCACTTTTGTCGAAATCTTCTAGTATATGGAAAATTTTGTGAACCCAAGTGTGCAGGCGTGTGCGCGCGGAAACAAACGTCGTTTCTCCGAGAGTGCGAGAGAAAAAATAATCATTGCGAGGTCGATTACGAGGATAGATGCACATTTGTGAATATTTGATTTATCGTGGAACACGCGCGCATGGGCGAGATTGACAAAAACGTGTACTCACCATAATGGCAATTAGGTGGCGATAATCGTAAGGAAGCGGGCCGTCACCTCGCAAAACGAAATGTTGCGTCCTCAAAAAGTGTTCGAGGTACGAGGGATGTGAGGACATTACCCTGGATACATGGTCCAGCCTGTTGTTTTGCAGAAAGGCATCCATCAACAGCATGTGTGTCTGCAACAGATTCCAAACAGAGGAACATTAGGAACGATATTTCTTTTCGATGGACGTCGATAAATGGGTGGGGAAATGTTATAGATTTGTTGGCAGATTGACAGGTCGACTTATTTCGAAGCGTTGTTTCGGAAGTTTTTGGTATGGGGCAGAGCGGGGTCCATGAGCCGCGGGGTCTCTTGAGCATGGCTCATTAGACCCCGCAGTTGCAGGTCAAGAGGCTATGCCAGTGTGACACTTAAAAAAAATCGATTTTTTTTTGCCTTTTTCGATAGTTTATACTTTCAAGAATATCCTGTAAAAATTTGAACTGAGTACTCTTGAATATATTTACTCTATAATGACGTAGGATCTTTTTGATTGGATGAAAATTGACGATTTGGCATTGAAAAAACGACCATTTTATAGGCAAGAAAGCAGACTTTTTTTTCAGAACTACGCCATTTTGTTGGAGTTTTGATATTTTTCGAAAATCCCACGTCATTGCACAGGAAATACCTTCCAGTTTAACGACAATTTTTCCTTTTTCGATTTCAGCTACTTAATCGGCCGGAATTGTGTCAGCAGTAGAGGAACTTTTTTTTTTGCGTCTCCGAAGGCAGCGCATAAGTCGCTTGGATCTCAATATTTTTCGATGAAAAAATTGTGTAATATAGGTCAAATATAGCCAAATATATCCTTAATTTTCCGAAACATTTAATTGAGTACTTTTCTTCCAAAAAATTCTCGGAAATCACAAAAATTTTCAGCGTTCACACTGGTATAACCCCTTAATTTTTGGTTGTATTGTTTTCGTTGGCCTAGCATATTTTATAACTAAATGTCAATTTGCATTAAAAATGAGGTGTTCAAAGCCCACCCCAAGTACCCTTGGATCTTTCTACAAAAAGTATTTCTTTTTGTCAGGATGCGAAAGTAAAAGTGAAAAACTGAACGACTTATAATTTCCAAAGATGTAGTGACACGTGCCGCGGAAGAAGTCATCAACGGCGAAAGTATCCGAAAAGCGGCAAAAGATGACAAATTAGATAGAACTACTTACGCTTTCTTCTTTTTTTTATGTTTCTTTTGTGAAAAAAAAAACTATCATTTCGACTAGTAGCCTGGGTCTTTAATTTGCGAGAAAGATTTTGACAAAACTCCGAAAATGGACCGTCGAGGAACAAATTTGCAGAGTTTCATGATTAAAAAAAAAAGAAATGATTTCTTCACCATTCTTGAGACTTAAGGTATGTTTTATTACAACTTGTGTCTGTTACATGGTATTTTATTTATTTATTAATCTTTGAAAATGGCAAAGGTACGGCACGGTTTTCCTAACTGCGTTTGGTATAAATCTTTCTAACCTTATTGTTTAAAACATGACCCCAAACGTTCTTGAGAATTAAAAAAAGTTTTTTTTGCAAGATATAGCAATTTTTTTTCAGAAAATTGCCACCGCGGTTTGTAAAGATTAATTTTAAAAAATACCATGTAACAGCCAAAAGTAATATAAAACATACCCTAAGTCGCAAAAATGTTGAAGAAATATTTCCCTTTAAAAAAATCACGAAAATCAGTCATTTTCCCGTCGCCTAAAGTTATCTCCCCCCTTCGATTTTGTTGAAACTCATACGTGATAAAGCATTAAATACTATTGGACACATATTTTTTTTATCGGCAGACAAACGGGTTCCAGGGGGTAAAACCATCCCTCAAAGAAAGGCGTGTCGAAGGGTGATTTTGCAGTTTCACCCACAAGCCGTCCACCGATCTGAATGAAACAAAAACCAAAATTCTTCCAATGTAAAGCGATGAAAAATCCACTACAAAAGTATTGGAAAAAAAAATTAATGTAAGGGGTGAAAAAATACGTGTCTAATATTTTTCAATGCTTCATCACACATATGACTTTCAACAAAATTGAAGACAGACACTTAAGTGATGTTTCTGGGCAATTACTGTCAAGAATTAATACCACAAAATACTGTCTGATCGAGAAAGAAATCTGGCAAGGCAAGCCAATTAAAAAACTAATCGGATATGCTCCAGCAGACAATGCTCAGTCGTGCCTAATTTATCTATAAATTAGGCACGACTGAGTCTTATCAAAAACTAATTAGTCAAGGTGGAGACTAAAAGAAACCTAATTATAAAAAGTACCTATTAATCGACAAATTGATGAAATAAGGTACTGCCTAATTCAAAAGCTAATTGGACGAGGGATTGCCTGATTGAAAACCCAATTAGACAAGACGTTGCCTGATTGAATAGCTAATTAGACAAGACATTGCCTGATTGGCTAGTACGAACGAGGCAAAGTTTCGTCTCATTGAAAATTTTATAGAATATTGGCCTAATGAGGCCTATTAATCGCACATTACCCTAACAAATAATAACTTAATTAGGAAACTCATTAAACGAGACGTTGTCCAATTGAAAAACCAATAAAATATTTTAGATAAATAACGCAAAACGGATTAGTTATTGTCTAACTAAAAAAAGCCACTGTCCAAGTACATTAGATATCGTGTAATTAAAAATTAATTATAAAAAGTACTGCCTCATTGTAGGACTTATTACTGAGACAAAATGATGAGTGTCTAATTAAAAACTAATTACATTTCTAGACAGATAAACCTAAAACTAATTAGCATTTGCCTAATTAAAGGCCCGGTCACGCGCTATCACCTGATCAAACTAGGCACCGTTGCCTAATCAAATAACACAGCAATTCAAAAATAGTTTCATTGCAAAAACCAACCATGTCAGAAAAGATATTCGAGAAATGATTTCACAAAGTTTATTACGTGTAGATCTCTGTTACATAATCAACTCCTCATATAAATTCGTTCAACTCGAGGAAGACTCAGGGAGAGGGGCACTGACCTACGTCTCCGTCGTCACGTTCGTATCGAACACTGAACGATTTTTTAAAATTCGTTTTTATGACAACAACGACAAGGGAAAAAATCCGAAAAATTCCGTTCCATCTTGTGTAATATTCCGTGGCTGAAAAAAAAAAACATTCAAACGTTTCCATCCTTCGGGGATTTTCCTCCGTGCCCTCGTGTAATTCGGTAACATACTCGGCAGTCCCCCACCGGTATGTTTAATTATTCCGAATTATCGAAATAACCGCAATAAATTTATCTCACGGCATATATAAATTTATTTACGAGCGCGCGAAGTTGCCGAACAGCGGGAATGCCTCCCCCCTCGTATTTATACTTTGAGGTCGGCTCATTTCAATAAAGAGAGAAGAAAAAAAAATATACACTAAGTCTTGATTATTCGTCGACGAAGATTTCCCCACAATGAGCTAATGGAAAAAGGTGGTCGGGCGGGAAACGTGTTTTCTCGAATGCGTATACTCAAGCGCTTTATTTCGCGCACACATGTACAGCCGATAGAATCGCTGTGCACGGGTACAGGCGCAATTACAACTTCTCGTTGCATAACAGCTGGGAACAAAATGGCGGAAACAAAAGGGAGAGATGCAAATGTTGCTTGCAAAAAAAAGTGCATCGGTCGTCCGAGTGCACTTTGCATAGGAGCACAAAGGAAGGGGCTACGCGCATAATTGTGACATCGAATTGAAACGTTGTTTTCGAGTGTGCAAAGGCATCGGCTGCTTTTTTAATACCGACAATGATCGTTTTCGAGAAAATATTAATCAATTCGTTTGATGACGCGAGTAAAAATGAATATATTTAAACATATATAATTGTATATTAATTGATCATATACAATTGTATGAAAAAATTTGCCTGATTATATTTATATATATATATATATATATATATATATATATATATATATATATATATATATATAATATAAATATATATATAAAAATATTATATATATATATATATAAATATAATCAGGCAAATTTTTTCATACAATTGTATATGATCAATTAATATACAATTATATATGTTTAAATATATTCATTTTTACTCGCGTCAAATATATAAAATTCTATCGGGCAAATTCTTCGGGCAAAATTATATATATATAAATAGGGTATATATATATATATATATATATATATATATATATATATATATATATATATATATATATAGGGTTGTCCTGTCATGAATGGATAATCCTGTAACTGTCGATAGGTCAGATCATATCCTACTATATGCTGAAATTTCAGTTTAGTGAAAGTCCCACGGTTTTCGAGATTTTGGGCTTTGTGTTATTTTTTTTTTAATCATCTGCTTTTGGTTTTCCACATGCCATTTCTACAAATTATACGAAGGGACAATAACTAAGCAAATGTTTCAAGTCATCAGCACGATATGCGTAGTACATTTTTTTTACACCGCGGGCTGTCAAAGTCAGATGTTCAAATTCGTTTGAATGAAAATTCCGCACAGGATCTTTTTTCATAAAGTTACCTTACCATTTGAGGTTAAAAAAAGGACTTTTCCAGAAAAAACAAAGAACCAAGAGGATTTGAAAAAAAAAACCGGGTCAACAAAATTTATCATTTGTAGAAATGGCATGCGTAAAAACAAAAGGCATATGATTTTTATCTCGAAAACCGTGGGACATTTACTAAACTGAAATTCCAGTGTATAGTACAGTATAGTGCAAGATTGTCCATTCATAACATGTCACCCTGTATATATAAAAATATATATAAATATATATACACATAAGTTCACACATATATATATATATATATATATATATATATATATATATATATCAAAACGTTTCGAGTGTTAACGCACTAATATTAACGCATTTAACGCAGAAAGAAATAAAAACGAAAAAAAAAACGGGAAACGTCACGGAGCGAAAAGTCATGAAGAGTCCACACGTGCCTCTGACCGAATAAACATCAAAATATATCACTTCTGTAATGCAATATCCTGGGTGACCCCGCCGGGGAATATGCGCCCGTAATCAATAAACAGTTATATATTTTACGACGACAAGAAAGAAACCAAACTTCGATAACGATAATGACTAATCGACGCGCGTGTTCGACTATTTCGCATAAACGTTCAATGCTCTTCATTTTTTTTTGGATGAAACATACCCAAACGTACTGCACTAATTTATGCGTGTTTTTGAGACCAGGGCCGAATATTTGCCTGCAGCGGTTTTGTAAAGTGGCCAATCTTCCTAGGATATTTTTTTGTTTTGCGATATACAAGTATAACGGCATAATTTTTTTGCTGTATTTTTTACGCTATTCGGACGAAAAAATGGAACTATTTTTTTCTTTCGTTTTTCACGCGATTTAAGAAGAAAAGAACGACGATATTTTTTTGTTTCTGTTTTTTACGCAATGTGCAAAAATTAGATATCATTTTATTGGTTTTGTTTTTGGTTACGCGAATCAAGGAGGCTGCCTCTGTGAAGGAAAAAATGTTGACAGGAAAAAGATCGAAGTCAACGCGAATAAAAAGACTTTTTTGAATAGCTGGGGCGGTGACAGCGCCATCGCAAAAGTGCTTCCGGTTTGAAAGGGCCTGGAACTGCAGTGTCTCCATTTTTACGTCAAAAGACGTAAAACAAAAAGTTGATGTTTCGAAAGAAAAGTTTCGTTTTTTTTTAAGAAAAAAAAAAGATTTTTATTTTTTCGAAAGGAAAGATTTCTTCACCATTTTTTAGACTTAGGGTATGTTTTATTATTACTTTTCGCTGTAATACGGTATTTTTTATTACTAATCTTTGAAAATGCCGGAAGTATGGCACGGTCTTCTAAATTGCAATTTCAAAACTGGCGTGACGTATAGCTAAACACCTAATCGACCGATTCTTATGAAATTTGGCGCCAATCCGTCTAACCTCATTGTCTAAAACATGACCCTACATTTTTTTGGAAATTAAAAAATACACAATTGTTTTCTCGTAATATGTAGCCGTTCGAAAAAAAATGCAATCCTTCGTTTCAACGCGTATCATTTCATCGATTTTCAACATTTCTCATTTTTTCTTGGTTCATATTGCATATTGAATTAATAAAAGAAAAATCTCCGTGGATTTTTTTCAGATCAATCCCGCCGACGATACGTGTCACGCCGTCTGACAACATCCGCCGCAACTCGTTTAGAAGACCGTGCCATACCTTCGTCATTTCTAAAGACTAATAAATTTAAAAAATACCATGTAACAGGCAAAAGTATTAACAAAACATATCACCTAAGTCTAAAAAATGGTGAAAAAGGCTGTCTTTTTGGAAAAAAAAAGTAATGAAAATCAACATTTTTTCCTCGTCTAAAGGTATCTCCCCCCTTGAACGCCGGAAACCGCGTTTACTCGGATTGCGATTTTCGTTCGGAGCGCGTACGATTTAAAGATCCGCCGAGTCTCGTAAGGCGGGAAACGCTGCGCTCGCTGTGATTTATTCGCGTAATCTCGTAGTTGCAGCTTGTGCGCGAGTCGCACAAGACTTCTCGGGTCAAACTAGTTCCCACCGGGATCGCCATTATCTCGAGATTGAAATTAGTGCTGGATATTCAAAGGAGCCGCGGGTTTTTCCGTTTTTCTTCCGTTCGCAATTCGTATGACGCCAGCGGGGTTTATCGACGAGAGAATACACAACCGTGATAGGCCCCCATGGAAATTTATGTATAAAATATATGCAGAAAATATATGCTACATATATATATATATATATATATATATATGTGTGTGTGTGTGTGTGTGTGTGTGTGTGTGTGTGTGTGTGTGTGTGTGTGTGTGTGTGTGTGTGTGTGTGTGTGTGTGTGTGTGTGTGTGTGTGTGTGTGTGTGTGTGTGTGTGTGTGTGTGTGTGTGTGTGTGTGTGTGTGTGTGTGTGTGTGTGTGTGTGTGTGTGTGTGTGTGTGTGTGTGTGTGTGTGTGTGTGTGTGTGTGTGTGTGTGTGTGTGTGTGTGTGTGTGTAGCATATATATATATATATATATATATATATATATATATATATATATATATATATGTGTGTGTGTGTGTGTGTGTGTGTAGTATGTAGTATATATGTAGTATATATAGTGACGAAAAATAGTATATAGTATGTAGTATGTATAGTGACGAAAAATAGAATAATACGTATATATTCAGTATATATGCACCAAATATATGACGCATATATGACCCATATATTTTCGATATATTTTTCTGACCAAAACATATATGCTACGTATAAACACTATGTATGATGCATATATGAGGCATATACGACGCATATATTTTCGATATATTTTCAATCTATTTTTTTGTAAGAAAAATATAACAAAAATGTATGCGTCATATATGACGCATACATTTTCGATATATTTTCAATCTATTTTTTTGTAAGAAAAATATAACAAAAATGTATGCGTCATATATGACGCATACACTGACAAAAAATATATGCTGTGTATAAACACCATTACAGTTAACCTTAATAAAACTCAAGACTTAAACTTAAAAAAACTTAACTTACAGTTAAAGTACGCTATTACATATAAACACTATATACAGATATGCTACGCATAGCTGTATATATGTGGCATATATGTACCATTTATGCAGTATACATGTAGTATGTACGCAGGGTGTATGCAACATATATGCTAAATATATGTGGTACATATGCAGGGTAGATGCTACATACATCATTGATATATGATACATTGATATACAGTAATACCACGCATATACATCTCATATATAAAAACGTTACGAAAATTAGAATTTGGCACATATATGCAACATATATTTTCAATATATGGCATACATTTCACATATATTACAATTATTAATAAAAAAAAATTTGCAGTATACTTTTGCGTATATAAATTTCCATGGGGGAGGTCGATGCAGTTTTTTACATGCGCACATTTTTCGTACTAATTAAGAGAGTGATGGAAGGAGGGAGGGAGAGAAAGAGGTGATTTAACCCGGGAGACCAAAACTCCGAAAATCTGAACGGGGCCGGGTAGAAATTCCGAACGTTGAATGATCAGAACGCTCAAAACTCCGAAAATATACTACCCCGAAAGATCAAAACTCCGAAAGAATTTTACACGAAAGACCAAAATTCCGAAAATCTTAACACCGTCAAAATAATTCGGCTATGGAAGATTTTGATGTTTCAAAATTTTCAATAAATCGACGAATAATTGAAAGAATTTTTTTTTCATTGGGAAGTGATTTTGCGTCAATTTTGAAATTTTTCCAGACAATGTTATACGTTCTACATCATTCACAGTCAAGTGTGTAGAATTTCGCTGGCATGATCTCGAAGAACCTTGTAATTTCGGAACATTGAAATTAGGAATTTTAGACTCATGTCAAGATCATGCCAGCGAAAGTCCACACAGTTGACTGTAAATGATGTAGAACGTATAACATTGTCTAGACAAATTTCAAAATTGAGGCAAAATCACTTTTTAATAAAAAAAAAAAAATCTTGAAACAATTCGTCGATTTTTTTAAAATTTTGAACCTTTCAAAACTTCCATAGCCGAATTATTTTGACGGTGTTAAGATTTTCGGAGTTTTGGTCTTTCGTGTAAAATTCTTTCGGAGTTTCCCGCGTTCTGATCATTCAAAATTCGGAATTTCAACCCACCCCCAAAATCAGCAATTTTTTCCTCGCCTAAAGATACTCCCACCCCCTTGATTCCAGTAAACAGTGCACCCAACGCCATCTATCGTCAACCACAGTTTCATACCTGAAAAACTCACAACTCAACTACGAAGCCATATCGATATTTTCCTTTTTCACGATGTTGCGAGTGCTCTCGTAGTATTTGTCTATTTTATTATTAGCGCGTTAATTCTCGGCTCGCGTCGCGAAATAGAACTAGAAATAGAGACAAGTCTTCGAGTTGAATTTTGGCCGAGATATTTTGGCTCAAAGCCCAAACCACAAAAAAAAAACTGACGCGCCATGAGAGTTCATGAAAGAAAGGCACCGTCTCTCGTATTGTCAAATCTGCGAGATTTATTTTTCCTTGTTTTCTTTTTTTTTCACTATTTTCTCGTATCGCCGTCAGATGTCGCAAAAGCTCCCCCTCGCTTAAAAATCTCAATTCTCGATTGTACGCGAATTGTTTTTTTTTTTCGCACGAAGATAAGGTATGCTGAAATTTGTTGTCGAAAAATGTGTGCGCAAAAGTGAATAACAAACGTCATGCGTCATAGGCGGGAAATAAGCGCAAAAAGACGTCGAATCGCCATTGTTGTTGCTTACTTGCCAACGAGAGACGCTATCGCGGAGAAACAAGCGACTCTAGATGAGATCTAACTGCGCGCGGCGGCGAGAGCAAAATATCATTCGTCGATAAAACAAGTGAAGTTTTGCACGTAGTACTCGACGTATGCACATTTTGCGTGCAACGTTCTCCCCCTCTCGACCCGCCTCATTCCCCTGACATTGAACATTGGCAGAATCGATTGCCACATCGTTTCTCGAAATTCGACTCGAGGATTTAAAATAAACGTTTTTAATCGGCGACGTTAATCATCGAAGAGAAAAAGGGAAATTGTGCTTCAGGCGGTATAATTAAAATAATATAATTAAAATTTATAATTAAAATTAAAATAATTAAAATTAATTAATTAATTATATTCATTGATTTGTTGATTAATTCATTGATTAATTCAATTAATCAATTCATTGATTAATTGAATTAATGAATATTCATTGACATTAAATAAATGTTAAAAAACAGACGGTAAATATTTACAAGTGGGGCTCCAGCTATAAAAGGGGTTTAGAAATGTACCGAGTCGATGTATTTCAGAGCACGTTGTTTATAATATTCAAGTCGGGGGAAGACAATTTCAACCCTTATTTTAACCCCAAACGCTATTGTTTACATTTGTAAAGGTATGGAGGAAACGGTGACATCAAGTGGGTCAAATGACATGGG